>CAUYMX010074399.1:0-14792 GCA_963573855.1 Lepilemur septentrionalis
CCATGTCTATTTCTCTGTTTTTCTACATGTATTAAGTTTTTTAGAAATCACAAAGCAACTAGGTACTATATGATTAATATATTGCTTTGTTTTTGTATTTGTACAGCATGTTCTCTTATATTGCTGTGTTTTGAGGAAGACTCTTTTGGTGTTTTCCTGATTTTTTTGTTTAAACTATCTTGTTACTGTTATGTTTCTTTATAAAATCTCACTGGGAATTTTTTTTTTTTTGAGACAGTGTCTCACTCTGTTGCCGGGCTGTAGAGTGCCATGGCATCAGCCTAGCTCACAGCAACCTCAAACTCCTGGGCTCAAGCAATCCTACTGCCTCAGACTCCCGAGTAGCTGGGACTACAGGCACGCGCCACCATGCCCGGCTAATTTTTTTTTTCTATATATTTTTAGTTGGCCAATTAATTTCTTTCTATTTATATTAAAGATGAGGTCTCACTCTAGCTCAAGCTGGTTTTGAACTCCTGACCTTGAGTGATCCGCCCTCCTCGGCCTCCCAGAGTTTTAGGATTACAGGCGTGAGCCACTGCGCCCGGCCCATTTTTAAAATTTTTTTGTAGATATGGGGTCTCACTGGTATTGCCCAGGATGGTCGTAAACTGTTTTCTCCTTGAAACACAACAGTATCATAAAGTACATATTGCAACTTGCTTCTTCAGCCCCAGGGGTCTGCCAGACAAATGGGCTCACACAAGATGGCGAGAGACATGGCAGCACGGTCTGTTAGTGCTATCATTCATATTTTGACACCAAGATAGCAAAATTATTTCCTTTTATTCTGTGAATATTCACTAAAGTAAATAGATATGTGCATGATTTATGTTAATTTATACATGATGATAAGAATTAAGGCTTCTGGAGAAACTCCCACTATATATTTCAAAAGATCTTCAGGGAAGGGGCTGACTTCTCGACTAACTCTCAGTGGGCCTGAAGATACTGGCCAAACTTTCAAAGTAGCTTCTTGAAGATGGATTGATCTGGAAGGAAAAACAAACAAAAAATAAATGTTTTCTCTAAGCAGTGAACTGTTCCCTCTTCCCTTCCACACTGTACCACTACCCCCTCCCATTGCCAAAGCTGTGACATTCACATCCTTTCCCACTGCCAACTCTTCTAGGGTCTGTCCGTAAATGGACTTGAAGACTGTGCACACCATTTGCACGATGGCTATGTGAATACTATTCAGGAGCAGACAGAGCAGTGAGCCGGACTGCATTTCCACCATAGCATACACCTCTTGAAGAACAGTGTCCCTCTAGCATCTAGCACACAAAAGCTCTCTTCTTACCGTCTTTTCCATTGCTTAAATCATTACCACAGTTTGCTTCCACCTGGACCTTTACTTTCTCAAACAATGCAAGAGCTTCTGTTTTGTATTATTTACCCTTTGATACCCTTGTCTTTTCTAGCTTTTTCTAATTTTTCTCAACCCGCTCCCCCAAGTTCCACACTGGATTTTTAATTCTAGGCCATTTGCATGGTTGTCAACTCCCCTTCATTACTGTCCAAATCAGGATTCAGCTTCCCAACACCCACGTCTTCCTTGGCTTCCTCATTTTGCTGGAGCACATTGCTAAATAACTCCCTAGGAACAGATGTGGGAGAAGCAAACCTTTGCATGTCTGAAAATGTCCGGATGGATTTGGCTGGGTGTAAACACAGGGTAAAAGTCACCTTTCCCTGTGAACTTGGGGGACATTCTTCCATTGTCTAAAAGCCTCTTATTGCTGATAAGACAGATGTTCAATCTAATTCTCATTTTTTCATTGGCAAGTTCTTTTTTTCTTCTCTAGAGAAGGGTGTTTAGAATTTTCACATTTCATGTTTTTGAAATTTCCACTGGATATGTCTAGGGATGGCTCATTCATTGTGATGGGTACTCTGGCCCTTTCCATTAAGACCAAGAATTCCTGGGCAGTCTTGTTTTCTTCTCTTTCCTACTTTCTGGGATATTTACTAAACTCTTGCCTTCTAACTGTCTATTCAGACCTTCAGTGTTCCTGACTGCCAATGTGTCATCAACTCTGAATGCTGAGCCTCTTGGAGCTCCAGCAGTGGGAACCTAGCCCCCTCTGCAGCACCTTCTGAATTTTCATAGCTTTAGTTTGTGCCCTATAATTCATAAATATGCTACTTAGGGAAAAAAGTACAACTCTTACCCAGTAACAACTTACCTGTTTAGAACAGTCCATTCACCTGTTCAGTTTCAGGGTCCAAATCAATATCATAAAAGCAGGGCCGGGTGGGGAGTCCAGGCATTGTGCTCATCTAGCATGTAAAACACATTAAAAATAATATGACCTTTTCTCCCACCTTCCCCTCAGATAGAAAGCCCAAGGCATGAAAATAGAACATCATTTTAGAGTTGTCAATAAAGTAGACACTCTTCTTGTTACATATTAAAAACCATCTCACATTACATGTCAAAAATCACGTCACTGATCCTGTTATGAACTCAGAGAAACCTCATGTTCTTCTGCAAACCACATGCCAGCCTTCACTATTGTCTTCTATGTTTGTGGTTACTCACCTCCTCGGTCTGTATTTCTTAAGACCAAAAGGAGGTGCGGGGCTTGTCTGCTTTTAAATTTTGTTTCTGTGAGTCTTGCTAGGTGCCCATGTGTTTTTGCTTTAGTAATGTGACATTAGAAATTAGTATACTTTTTCTTGGGCAAAGATATTTTTGTACATAATCTAGATGGTTTTACAATCACTATTCTTACTGGCTTAATATGGTCTTCTAAAACTAAATTAGGTTAGGTATGGTGGCTCATGCCTGTAATCCCAGCACTTTGAGAGGCCAAGGCAGGAGGATTTCTTGAGGCCAGGAGTTGGAGACCAGCCTGGGTAACACAGACTCGGTCTCAGATATATCTATCTATCTAGCTATACAATCACTCAACCAATCAATAAAATTAGCCAGGTGTGGTGGTACACACCTACAGTCCTAGCTTCTTGGGAAGCTGAGGCAGGGGATCGGCTGAGCCCAAGAGTTCAAGGCTGCAGTAAGCTGTGATCGCACCACTGTACGATCTGCCTGAGTGACAGAATAAGACCCTGTCACTAAAAAAATAAAACAAAACCTGGGAATGCTTATGAATTATATTTGCACTTGTTTCTTTTCTAGAGACTTGGCTTTGACAAATACCTGCTTAGATGCCGATTTGTATGGCTTACAAGTGAAAACTTGGTATATTTTTATCTGTTTACAATGTCCTGTATAATGAATACAGACAAGTTCCAAATCGGAGAGGAAAAAACCTTAGGCTAAACTTCTGAAACTTAACTATAAAAAGGTTATTTAAAAAAGAATGAGTCATCTTCTGTAACACAAAACATCAATACTTTAGACAACCTAATTGTGACTGACATCTGAGTGCCAATCAATACTCCCCAAACATACTATGAGGGTCTGGCAACTGATTTCTATTCTTGTATTCTGTAAGAGATAAGGAAGTGCTGGGTGTGGGGACAAGTAGAAAAAAGGAAAGGATTGGGCTTCAGACCCAGCAGAAAAACCTGAAGATGACATTATGAAGAGACATGTGCCCATTGATGTAGACATACATGTACATGTCAGCAGAAAACTCTAAAGATGGTTTCCAAAACAGTGATTAGTAGGATTTTTGACATTTTAACTCTTTCTCAAAGAGGATTTCCCCCCTTAAACATTGGCCACTGATAATCAGAAAATACAAAAAAGAAAAAATAAGAAAATATGTCATGAATGTAGATATAAAACTCTGAAAAGAAAAAAACACTCCAATCCTCTAAGCCCTGTTAAGGTCCCAACAGTAACCAGAAGGTATTAGAATAGTGATTAAGCCATTTGATTATGTGTGGAAATGTCCTGATCCAAGTTAAATTCAAAGGCCTCTGACGCATACTGTGTTCTAAATGAAAAATCTTGAGCTGGGCTGGCTGTCTCTCTCCGCACCTCACGTAGACTTTCAGTGGTCTGGCTACTTCCTATTTGCTTTAGCTCTATTGTTACCTCTCTGCATGCGAACATCAAAAATGACAATAGAGTACAGCTATCACTCTTTCAGCTGGTTGTCGATGACAGTTTCTCCGAAAAGAACAATATATGTTTCTGTAGTATTCAAGGTGCCGAGCAAATGGTTTAACATTTCTACTAAGAGGGAATTTCTACAAATCCCAGAGACTGATGAATGTCAAAACAAGGCTAAGCCTCCTGCTGCCTGGAGTGGCAGAGGGGGCACTGGTATGCAGGCACCTGTGCTGACCACCACTGTTTCGTGACAATGTTGCCCCACTCCGTGAGCTGAGGGCAGCAGGGCCCACACCTCTCATAACTCGCCCAAGGCCAAAACGGATTGGGCAACTATACAATGTCATCTCCTATCACTTTCTTCTATACTGAAAGAATGACATAGCTCCAGAAGGAGTTCTGTTGGTTTCTTTTTAATTTGTGTTGTTTTATTATTTATTTATTTTTTTGAGACAGGGTCTTGCTTTGCTTCCTGGGCTGAAGTTCACTGAGACAGGGTCTTGCTGTCACCTGGGCTATAACACAGTGGCATCATAGCTCACGGCAGCCTCAAACTCTTGAGCTCAAAGCAATCTGCCTGCCTCAGCCTCCCAAATAGCTGAGACTACAGGCACGCACTATCACATCCAGTGAATTTTCTTTTTTTTGTAAAGATGGGGTCTTACTATGTTGCTGAGGCTGGTCTTGAACTCCTGCCCTCAAGTGATCCTCCTGCCTCAGCTTCCCAAAGTGCTAGGATTACAACAGGTGTGAACCACCATGTTGGCCTGTATTGGTTTATTTTAATATTTCGATCCTGTATTGCATGTAAGAACAATCTATAGATATAGGATGTTGGGTAGATGAAAGAGAGAAAACCTAGATATAGGATCACCATTAACCTTGGGACAATGTTAGTCCAAACTCTGATTGTGTCTTTAAGCATCCCTCTACTCCCCTATTAGCAGTTTTCCTCCTTTGATATGCATAAAATCTGGAAGATAAGAAAGCACTGGACAACTCATTCACCTTGAAGTGTGAATAAGCAAACTTACCTTTCGTATCTACAGGGTCCATTGCATTTTAATGGGGAAATTCCTTACCCAGAAACAGTGAACTCCCTAAATTTCAGGCATACGCTCTAGGATTGTAGAACTTCTGTCCCAACCTTGGAGGGCTGTTTAGAGGACTGAGTTAATCTGGCTAAGGCGTCCAATGAACATTAATTGTAATTATATATCAGCACTACCCCAGCCTGTCAACTAGGAGCATCCTGGAGTCAGTTAAGGGCATATTGCCTGGGAAACAATCTTTCATTCAGTAGAAGTAGTTATGGCATCATACTTGAATTGACACTAAAATGGTCCACAGCAAGAGGATTGATCCTAATAGGCCCCAAACCTACTTTCTTTTATACAGTGAACTCTGCTCATTTGGCATTTGCTTGATGGCTTCAGCAAAACATTAGGACAAGAAGCACAGGTGAACAAGCTCCTCTCTCCCGGCACTCACTTACCGTTCCTACTAAGGGGTACAGAAAACCAGCCCCAACGCTGGCGCGGATGTCGCGAATAGGCAGAACGAAACCTGTAGGCACGCCTTTTTGCTCTGGGTCGTGAGACAAGGACAAGTGTGTCTTGGCCATGCAGATGGGTAGATTCCCAAAGCCCTGGGGACAGAAGTGAACAAAGGTAATGACAATGCAACAAAAAACATCTGGGCATTGTGATTATAGACTCTCCAATTTATCTGAAACATTTAACTCCCTTTATAGCCAGCTCTACGTGACCGTCCTCCGGCTTAGTTATTACGCACCAATAAGCAGAATCTCTATTGAGTAATGGAGGTAAGTATTTATAACTATATTCTGCAGGTGAATATTTTATTTCCATCTAAATAACCAGTTAAAAATAATAATTTGGAATAAACATGAGAATAAAACTGGAGATGTTCTCAATATTTTAGTAATACATTCTATATTTTCTCATGGCCTTTCTACACATCCACATACCACCTGTGGATGAATGAAGAACCTGCGACTGGACCAGTCAACCCAAAGCCAGTGTTCCAGGAGGGAAGGCTGCACCCAGAGTAGTGAAGCAGTGGGTGCTCAGCGGGGCTGGGAGAACTCAGGGATTGCAGCTCCAAGCTCTGCTTTGTTAAGAGTTGAAAGAACAAACCAACCAAGTATCTACCTGCTTCGTGTAGACTTCGGCTTTGTGCTGAGCTTCAGGGAGCAATTCAATGTCATCTGCCCCATAGATCTTCTGCGCAATGATCCTGATTTTATCCTCAACTGGGAGCTAATGCACAAGAAAGCGAGAGTAGACATATGTGAGGATGATTAACCGGGACATGGCCACATTCCAGGTCAGAGTCCCCAAAGGGGCCAGATGTTTTTCTATATATTTATAGATATGCAATTAGTTTGATGTTTATTGGGTTAGAAACATTTTCTTTTACAAAAGCCCCAGCTTTTGTAAGTGGAAAATGTCCCACAGAGGTGAAGTTACAGATATATATCGATAGACAGATATGTGTGTGTATACATAGATACACACATACATATATATTAATGTATATGTTAAGTGAGGTTTTAAATATATAAGTATAAAAATATATATATGTAAAATCTAAGTGCATCATAAACAATATCGCTGACTACCCAAGAATAATTATTTCTTCATAAATAAAAAGCATATAGATGTTCTAATACTAGAGATCTGTCTTGTCAAACCAGACCTGGGATACTGTTTATGAAATGAGACAACCAATATCTACCCACATAACCCTCAGTTTGTGTGAGAGGCTGATGCTCCTGCTCAGGCAGGAGGATTGCTTGAACCCAGGAGGTTGAGACCAGCCTGAGCAACATAACAAGACCCTTTCTCTACAAAAATAAAAAAGACAAATTTAGCCAGGCATGGTGGTATGCTCTTGTAGTCCCAGCTACTTGGGAGGCTGAGGCAGGAAGATCGCTTGGGCCCAGAAATTTGAGATTGCAGTGAGCTATGATGATGCCACTGTACTCTAGCCTGGGCAACAGCGAGACTGTATCTTAGAAAGAAAAAGAAACAAAAATACCATATTAGGCAAGTTTTGTTATTTGAAAGGAGCAATAATCTATAAAAATAAAATTCCTCCTATTCCAATATTATTTCCCACTATTATCACTAGTGATATAATTTATATAGAGGTTTAGTATAATGGACATGTGAATAAAGTGAATATTTAATAATGGTTTTATAAAGATGCATGCTACACAGGTTACTTTCATATGCATCTTATAACTGGAACTCTTTAAATGCCAAAGCACATTCAGAACTTATGAAGCAAAAGCATTTTGGTGGGTGGGGGGTGACGTAAGACTAGCAGATGCTGAATAAGACAAAAAGTGGCAACCTCCTGTTTGTCACAACAGAGAAAAGTTCCAAGTAGAAATGGGTTATAAAGTCCTTATTAACCCACTCTTCCAGGTCTCTCGCTGGCCTTCAAGAACTGGAGTTCCTGCCTTAGGTGCTATGGATAGGAGCTTAGAGAGAGTATCTATTAATGCTCTCTATTTGCGTGCAAATTTGTGTTTATAGCATTTTCTTAAAAGATGATTGATTAAACAGACTTTCAAACTAGTCTATAAAACCAAAGCTCAATAGGAGAATGTCAATGACAACAGGAGAATGAATGTTAATTACCCACCAGCGTACTGTATCTGCAAGGGGCAAGGAGAAACAAGAGAACACTGAGACTCAATAGTAATAGTTTTTTCCTTCCAACTTTTTATGGCTGTTTTTTAAAGTTTGTGATTATCTTTGAAAAACGAAGCCAAAAAAATGGCCTAGAGAATACAAACAGAATTAACTACAACATACATACCCTGTTCTTGACAAAGTTTCCAATTATTATGGACATACTACTTAATGTCTAATCATATCCTGAAATACATGGAACAGAATTGAAAACAAAATATGACCCTAACATAACAACCACCTTTTTCTTTTTCTTTCTTTTGAGACAGGGCCTTGCTTGTTGTCCAGGCTAGAATGCAGTGGCGTCATCATAGCTCACAGCAACCTCAAACTCCTGTGCTCAAGTGATCCTCCTGCCTCAGCTTCCTGAGTAACTGGGACAACAGGCACATGCCACCATTCCTGGCTAAATTTTTAAAAAAATTTTTTTTGTAGAGATGGGGTCTTGTTATATTGCTCAGGCTGGGCTCAACCTCCTGTGCTCAAGCAATCCTCCTGCCTCAGCCTCCTAAAGTGCTGGGAATACAGGCGTGAGTCACCGTGCCTGGCTAGAATAACATTTTTCTGAACAAACTTTATTGTATACTAAAATATACAGGGCTTCTACTTGGGCCAGATTTCATTTACTCAGTGATGGAAAAAATGATGACACTTGCTAGAATACTTTGGTTTTACACCTGAGATTTTCTCTGAACTTGAGGCAATACTCTACCAGGAAGTGAGCTTGGTAGCACTCTTCTTTCCTCTATTATTGAGAGTTGATCAGAAAGTTTTGATGTAGCCCCTTGCCAATTTGCTACAACGTGATTGATGCCTTGAGTTAAAGGCTACAATGAACTACACACTTGGTCTATATACAACCCTCTCTTCTGCCACCAAAAGGACCTATACCATGAGCCTTTTCAAAAGTTGGGATGGGAGCCGGGCGCAGTGGCTCACGCCTGTAATCCTCGCATTCTGGGAGGCCAAGGCGGGTGGATCGCTCAAGGTCAGGAGTTCAAGACCAGCCTGAGCAAGAGCGAGACCCCATCTCTACTATAAATAGAAAGAAATTAATCGGCAAACTAAAAATATATGTGTAAAAAATTAGCCGGGCATGGTGGCACATGCCTTTAGTCCCAGCTGCTCTCAGGAGGCTGAGGCAGAAGGATTGCTTGAGCCCAGGAGTCTGAGGTTGCTGTGAGCTAGGCTGATGCCACGGCACTCTAGCCGGGGCAACAGAGTGAGACTGTCTCAAAAAAAAAAAAAAAAAAAAGTTGGGATGTGAGCCCACCTCTCCGGTATTCTAGCCTGTACCCCATACTCTGCAAGTAAGCAGCAACATGCATTCATGAGAAAAGCTGTCTACAGCTGAGAGTCCAGGCTATGGCTGTGTAACTCACCTATGTGGGAATCAAACCACATAAGCTGAAGCATGGGGATCTAAATAGAGGTTGCCACACAGAAATTTCATTATGTTTTTTTTATTGTGGCATACAGCAAGTAACCCACCTGGAGGTCATAAAGGAGTCGGAAGCTGCTGGGTGCCTGTGCGGCTCTCTGGACAGCCTGCGCCAGGGCTAAGGCACCCTTGCCCCCTTCTGCCCAGTGAGTGCACTTCACAGCATCAAAAGCACCATGCTCTCTGGCAAGGCAGGTGACGAGGTCCAACTCAGCTTCTGTATCTGTCCTGTAAAGGCAGTGCTTCATGTTAAATCATGGAAGATGGCCAGAGCAGACAAAATCTGTCTTCTTTTTCCCATTAAAACTCATGTGAATTATCCACTGATAACTGGACACTAATCAAGAAATACTGCCTGGGTTTGAATCTCAGCTCCACAACTTACGAGAGTGACTTTTGGCCAGTTACTTAATCTGTATATGCCTCAATTTCCACATGGGTAAAATGGGAATAATCACAGCACTTATTTCACTGGGATGTCACGAGGCATAGGTGGTAATACATGGAAAGTACTTGCTTAGAACATTCCCCCAACACCATAAAGGAATCAATAAATATGAACTTTTAAAAATTTTGCCTCCCAGTCCACCGTGGTGAGGCCATTGTAACAAAACCCAAAGCAGCACTATGATACCTAAACAACCCACACAAGTTCTTGCATGAACACTTCCAGCTCAGTATGTTCAACTCTTTGTGAAGACAACATCCCACCAGACCTGGTGAAATAATGGAAATCTGTAGGCCTATGACCTTCTGTTAACACAAAAGGCCTCTAAAGACCAAAAAAGAACATTTAACTTCAGGCTTGGGTGTTTTCCGCTTCACTCAGCGGAGAAGGAGGCCCACAGGAGCTGAATCTGACTTCTGGACCCTCGGTGGCTAAGCTGGTGGGTTTGCTGCAGTGCACGAGGTTCCTGTCACATGGCACGCTAAACCACGGGCTATAACCAATAGCAGTAACTGAAGAACAAAATAAAGCTAAAAGCAGTGCTACAGAATCAGCTCCAGGAAATGTTTTCTGACCATTTTCCACATCCCCTCTACACGTACTTGAACACATTCACAGCCACTACGACTGGAACTCCAAACATTCTGGCATTTTCAATTTGTTTCTTCAAGTTACTGAAGCCTTTTTCAACCAGCTCCAGGTTCTGTAAAAACAACAGTGAAAGGTCTGTGAGGTCAGAGAGCACAGCTGAAACAGTTGCAGGTTCTTCTTAAATGGAAAACTTACTCCTTGACTCAGTAGCCACTCACTGTCAGGAGAGGGAAGCAAGCCAACAAGAGCAAAGATCCCTGATACATTTCTTGCACTGTGGTGAGTGGGTGCCGAAGAAGAGGGCGGCTTTAACTCCAGCCTACGACTCTGGAGCAGAGCTGTGCCTGTTCTCCAGCTGTCTCGAAAACTCGAGAGCTGGTGTATTTGCTGTCATAAGCCATACGTAATAGCTTATCTGCCGTTCGAAGGGTACTAGTTGCCTCTACCCAAATTAAATGTACAAACTGTGTGTTTATAGATTTTATGTACACATAGGGTACAATGATACAAACGGACCCTACTCATTAGATCATAGACCCTTCCATCAGATGACAGAGAGTAGCACAGTGCCTGGCACAAAAGAGGCAATTCATTATACGACCTCCATAAATACTGCCAGGGAACATGAAGTAATTGGTGATGCTTTCAAAGGTTTTAATGAACTCAACCGTGAACTTTCACTAGGGCCAATAGACAAGATAAATGCTACTTTTAAGAACCAAAACTATGAAATCTAAAGGGAAATAATTAAGGAAACACACCTTTAGGCATGTTTACTATAGCAGTGCTTGAAGCATTGGAAAATTACAAATACAAACCTCCTTCAATAGGAGACTAGGCCAATGAATTGACACATACACTCAAAAAATATTTATCATGCAGATGTTATGAAAGTGAGACCCATCTGTGTTAACATGGAACCTATCCAAGATGTACTAAAGCTGCAAAACTATGGAGAGCTTAATTCCATTTTTGGACAAACACAAAAACACGTGTATAATTCATAAAATTTTTTTAAATGTTGAGAAATATGCACCAAACTGTACATCATACCCTTGTAATGTTTAATTCTTTTTTTTCTTTTTGGCTGGGCGTGGTGGCTCACACCTGTAATCCTAGCACTCTGGGAAGCTGAGGCAGGAGGATCACTTGAGCTCAGGAGTTCAAGACCAGCATAAGCAAAAGCAAGACCCTGTCTCTACTAAAAAGAGAAAAAATTAGCCGAGCCTGGTGGCATGTACCTTTAGTCCCAGCTACTTGGGAGGCTGAGGCAGAAGGATTGCTTGAGCCCAGGAGTTTGAGGTTGCAGTGAGCTAGGCTGACGCCGTTGTACTCTACCCAGGGCAACAGAGCAAGGCTCTGTCTAAAAAAAAATTTTTTTTTTTTTACCAAGGGTATGTTACTACTATAAGCCTACAAATATGTTAAGTATTTCTAAAATAAAAATATAACAGTCTTCTGTAAAAATACAAGTACTGGATCATGAGCAAAACCCAGCAGTAATAGTACATGGCTTATACATCCCCCAGACAGCAAAAAAATTGGGTAGAATAAAGGTCCAAAACAACTAGGATCATTATAAATGTGACTTATCTTTTTTCTTTTAATAATTAAAAATTAAGATTAGAATTTACTTGATATTCTAAAGAGCACTGCTAATTCTTTACCTCTAGTCACATGAAAACCAATTAATATGTAAGACTGATTGAGAACAGTTTTAAATAAGTAGAATTTCTTAAATGAAGACACCAGCTGGGCCAGCTAGGGGCAGTCACTGTAATTAGACACAGGAAAGGCTGTGGGGTGGCAGGAGGGCCAGAACTGTGAATTCCCCTCCTACGCGTGAATCACACAATGGCCATAAAAGGCAACTCTTAACTCAGAGGACAGGCAGACTCGAGGCACTGACAATTTTTTCTAGCGGATTTTGAAACACTTCATTTGGGGCCCGCACAGTGACCCTGTATTGCTTGGTAATTTAAAAGCTTTAGGAAAAGACAGAAAAACTGAATCAACAGCGACAGCAGCTGACCTTACTATCTTATCTGAGGGCCTGTCTCTCATGTAACCACCCCTAACTGGCTCTAGAGATGTTTCTTTCATGGTAAATGATATAAATATGAAAAGGTTTGAGTTCACAATTGTTCTTTGGGCTCCTGTTTGATGCTATCAATCAAATCAGTTTATGGAAGCTTTGCCTAGAAAAACAACCAGGATCCGAACCATATCTTGGCCCTTTAATAGGGATTTAAATGTGCACAGAAAAAGGTATTTCAAAAAAGGTCCCTACTCGCTTCTAATTTCAATGGCATTTGGGACTCACCCAGCCAATGCAGGGAAGATAACAGAAGGAAACTTCCATGAGTTGAGGGCAGGGTTTTTCAACCTGAGCACTAGTAGCATTTTGAGCTGGATAATTCTTTGTTGTAGGGTACTGTCCTGTGCACTGTAGGATGGATGTTTAAACAGCACCCCTGGCTTCTACCCACTAGATGCTAGTAGTACTCCCCACCTCCAGTTATATCAATCAAAAATGTCTCTAGATATTGCCAAATGTCCCCTAGGGGTAAAATCATCCCCATTGAGAAGCAACCACTGGTCTAGGGCAGTGGCTTGCTGACATCCTGTGTAGGGCAATTCTGTTTTGCGAGGCAAGTCCTCCCTATTTACTCATCTAATACAATCTTCAGCACACTGCAGGCCTCTTGGCATCCTGCACTCCCAGGAGCAACCCTGGGTCACCCCCATTCATTTCCACATGGGCCAGGTGGAGAAATATTGATTCAGGTGTGCTGCTTTCTAGGACAAGTAATTAGCAATAATCAAAGTTACCTCCTCTATGTAAGCCTTGGGAAGAGGCAGTCCAGCGGTGACCTGGAAGAAAGGGAAACAGAGTCAGAGGCATTTCCTATTTACAATTTAGATTCTGGCTTAAAATTACGCTGTGTTTTAATTCTTTTAAATTAATTAAGAATTTAATTAATTTAATTTAATTAAGAATTAAAGAATTAATTCTTAAAGGCAAGAGGCCACATGCTTGGGGGTATATACAGTAGTGTAAGGATTTAGGGTATGTGACCAGCCACACAGCACAGAAAAAAAACCACTGCTTTGAGCCAGGTGGGAGCCCTCTGTGCCCTGAATGAAGGTGAGAAAGGCTAGATCTATGGCAGGAGAAGTGGAAAGGGATGTGATCTAGGCAGGGGCAATGACTGAGCAAGTGAAGGACACAGCAGTGAGGCTGGAGGTAAGGGGAGTGTGGGGGAAAGGGCACTTGTCAGCCCTGCAAGTCACCCTGAATGTCTGTTGATGGAGTCTGTGATGAGTCCTACAATGGTTTCATGAGCTGGTCCAGAGCACCAAGCCATGCCTTGGTGGAGCTGAACTGTGGTGCAGGACCAATACAAACAAGCGGGAAAATGACACAGAGGGTTTTCTTCCTCTGTCATAGAGTATATTTAAAGGTGCCCATACACTTGAGCAGTGAGTTCATGGCATGGAGGTGCCTGGTGCCCCCATCCTGACCTGTGCAGTGGCTCAGCAATGCTACATCCACAGGGATGAGCGAGGGGGTGAAGGTGCAGAGTCCCTGGACCCACTGTGGGCAGTGGATTCAGAAGCCTCCAGGTTGGTCCTTTCCCATTCCTCAGGGAGACCATGGTGCTCTGACATCAGAAGGGGCCACATGGAGGCAGGGCAGGAAGCAGGGACCTTATAGGTAGCTTCCCAGTGACGAGAGATGCAGGTTTGGCTCCTTGACAGAGCTATATGTGCAGAGCCCTCCTCTCAGTGCCGCCCAGGCTAAGACCCCAGCATTGTTATTTTTTAGACCATGAGGTTAGAAGGAAGGAAGGAAGGAAGGAAAGGAGGTGGAATGGCGTTGGGGTGAGGAGGTACAAGAGGGAAAAATGTTGGTTATGATCGGGAAGAAAGGGAGTCTATCCTGTACAACTAGCAGAAAGGGGTGTCCTGAGCTGGCAGTGCCTTTGGTGTGTCTGAGGCAACTAAGATTGGAAAGGTGTGTTGGGGTTGTTATGCAGTGTTCTCAAGTGTGGCCTGGAAACCTACTCCTCTCAGCAGGTCCACGAGGTCCAAACTATTTCCATAAGATTCCATGAGATCTATAGCCCTCTTCACTCTTACTGAATCTATAATGGACTTTCCCAAATGTTATGTGACAAGTGATGTCACAACAGATCAAATGCAAAAGTGAGAATCCACCTGTCTTCAATTAAGCCAGATATAGAAGAGATCTGAAAAAAATGTACAATGCCTACGGCCGGGCACGGTGGCTCACGCCTGTAATCCTAGCACTCTGGGAGGCCAAGGTGGGAGGATCATTTGAGCTCAGGAGTTCAAGACCGGCCTGAGCAAGAGCGAGACCCCATCTCTACTAAAAATAGAAAATTACTTGGACAGCTAAAAATATACAGAAAAAATTAGCCAGGCATGGTGGCGCATGCCTGTAGTCCCAGCTACTCGGGAGGCTGAGGCAGGAGGATTGCTTGAGCCCAGGAGTTTGAGGTTGCTGTGAGCTAGGCTGACGCCACGGCACTCTAG
>CAUYMX010074400.1:0-29982 GCA_963573855.1 Lepilemur septentrionalis
TGGGTCTACCTCCCACCCCCCGAATCCCTAGTGAACACCACCACCATTTGAGCACCATAGTGTTAATCAGTCAGTACCAATTTGATGGTGAGTACATGTGGGGCCCGTTCTTCCGATCGGTTTTTTAATTTGAATTTTGTATACTTGGTGTGCTGAGTGGGGTGTGTCCTCAGTGCCATTCCTTCTTTCAGATGTTGACTCCTCTCCAGTGTCTGTTTGCTTTTTTGCTATTAAGCGTTTTCAGGTAGTTTTTAATATTTTTTCCAGAGTTCGTAGTGATTATCTGTGAAAGGGTTTGTGTGGTAGGAGCTACACCTACCTTCTTATTAATCTATAACATTTTCAATAATCTTTCTGTAATATTTGCATAAATAAGATGTGTAAAGCTCTTTTTAACACTTAATTCTCTCTTATCCCTAATTATTTGACCCTCAAAAAAAAAAAAAAAACCTGTGCAATATAGACATTATTATCATTACTACCCTTTAACTGGGAAAACCAAGGCTTGTAGAGTTTTAGTAACTTGCCAAAGTTCACACAGATCAAATTTCAGGCTTTTTGACCTCCAGTCCAGTTTACTTTTTGTGGAACTATGCTGTCGCTATCTGATGAATAAGTTAAGTGACCAGCAACAGCCTAGACACTAAGTTATGCATGATTTGAAAATTATTAAATCATTTATTTGCCCACAATATAATTTCCAAAAACCCCAGCCCAAATATTTTTCAGCCTTAGCTCAAGATACGACTGGAGTAATGTCACTGTTAGTTTGAATAATCCAATTTACAATGTATGTAATGGAAAATAGCAATTTATGTAATGGAAAAAGGGGGTAGAAAATGATATATATCTATTAAAGAGTCAATATTAAATGCCACACACAAACCTGGATTAAATATTCATTCCATTCAGCAAACACTTTCTCATTGATTTTGTAGCCAACGAATAGATGGATAGATCCTAGTCACATGTTTTGCCTAGCTTATATGAACTTTAAATATATAATGAATTTACTTTTATTCATTTTATCCCCTTGTGTTTTATATGGTTCAGTCATTGGCTTTATAGCACTTTTTAATCCCCCCAACTAAATTGTAAGCTTTATCTAGATTATTCTGTGCATATAAACGGCATTTTTGAAATAAAAAAAAAATAATTGTGAGCAATAATCTCATAAAAGAACACTAATATGTACCTATGTATTTTTACATCTACTTCAAATATGAATACTATGCTTCCCCTGGACTAATGGTTCTTAACATTTAATGTGCATTAGAATCACCTGGAAGGCCCATTGAAACAGATTTATGGCCATCACCCCTAGAGTTTCTTTTCTGTAGGTCTTAGGTAGGGTTTGAAATATATATGTTTTAAAAAGTTCCCAGATGTTGCTGCTGTGACTGGTCTCCCCACCCTACTTTGAGAGCCACTACTGACTTTTGAAGGCTAGTATCACTGTTAATGACTAGTTTCAAAATAGCCACTAGAGGGCGATGAAAGCATAGAGAAATTGGACGTGCTGCTTTAGGGTCCCCTGGTTTATGCTATTTGTGTATTGCTATGAGCCAGAACACCAAAGCCAAACATTAGTTTCCTCATTGCCAAATGTAATATAGAGCAAATCTTGTCCTTGTGATTATGGGGGTCAGAGATATATAATGTGTCTCTAACTCTGGCTGATGTCCCATTTAATGATTATAATAAATTCAAAATTGAATTTTTATAGGTAAGCATTTGTACACATACCTAGCAGTCTTTTGGGTTAACATGAACCATTTGTGGTTTCCCGAAGAGATTACATTTTGATATTAGATCTAGTTTGTTACAGAGACAATTCTATACTTATAAAGTGGTAATTATTATTATTTTAAGATGTGTATCTTTTATTTTGTGAAGGTGGGACATAAGTACTTTTAAAAAATGTTAAACTTAGTATATAATAAAGCTAAATTCACAGAATATAAAGATAACAATATACAGGGAATTTGCAATTACCTTCTTCTAGATGTATTGCTTTGATGGTAGGCAAGAACTAGAAGAAATTCATGTTGAAACTTAATTCCCAATTTGGCAATATTAAGAGGTAGATCCTTTAAGAGGTGATTGAGTCATGAGGTTTCTGCCTTCATGAATTGATTAATCTATTTATGGATTAACCGATTAATGGGTTAATGGATGAGTAGGTTATCATGGGAGTGGGACTCATGGCTTTATAAGAGGAGGAAGAGAGACCTGAATTAGCATACTCAGCCTCCTGTGTGATACTCTGCATGGTCTCAGGACCCTCCAGGGTCCCCAACAGCAGGAAGGGCTTTGCCAGATACAGCCTCTTGACCTGGGACTTACCAGCCTCTAGCATTGTAAGACATAAATTTTGTTTCTTTATAAATTATCCATTTTCAGATACTCTGATGCAAGCAACAAAAAATGGATTAAGACAGGTAGGTAGAGTCTTAGACATCTTTCTGAGTAGTCTTAATCTTGGCTGGAGGTAGCAATTACTTTAATTGTAATTTTTTTTTTTTTTGAGACAGAGTCTCACTGTGTTGCCCAGGCTAGAGTGCCGTGACGTCAGCCTAGCTCACAGCAACCTCAAATTCCTGGGCTCAAACGATCCTCCTGCCTCAGCCTTTCGAGTAGCTGGGACTACAGGCATGTGCCACCATGCCTGGCTAATATTTTCCTATATATTTTTAGTTGGCCAATTAATTTCTTTATATATATTTTTTTAAGGTAGAGACGGGTCTCTCTCTTGCTCAGGCTAGTTTGAACTCCTGACCTTGAGCGATCCGCCCGCCTCGGCCTCCCAGAGTGCTAAGATTATAGGTGTGAGCCACCACGCCTGGCCTACTTTAATTGTATTATAGAAATTTTTATTTGAAACCCAAAGATTTGAGTTTGATTCCTAGCCTTGACATTATTTCCTGGATGACCTTGATGAGTCATTTAGTTTCTCTAAGTCTCAGTTGCTACATATGTAGAATAAGAATTACATATCTAGTAATAATAATGATGTCTCCCTGGGCTATTGTGATAAACCAGTGAGATACTATATGTGATAGTGTTTTGTAGATTATAACTATCCTTGAAATTTTCTATTTTTGACATTGTGACATTGTTTCAGTATACAGTATTTCTTGAATGTATTTTTGATGTCATTCTTATACCTTTATAAAATTACTTTATACATATGTATAAAATAACAATAATCATATGAAAAAGTTTATCTTACAATTCACCCGTTTAAAGTGTATAATCCACCAAAATAGATTAAAAACCATCAAGCTTTTTCTAAACTTCAACCATCACTGCAGTCAATTTCAGAACATTTTCATCACCTCAAAAAGAAACTCATACCTTTAGCTATTACTCTGTAATGGTTAATTTTATGTGTCAACTTGGCTGGCTGTGGTGCCCAGATAAGTGGTCAAATATTATACTGGATGTTTTTGTGAAGATGTTTTTGGATGAGATTAACATTTAAATGGGTGAACTTGGAGTAAAGCAGATTGCCCTCCATACTGTGGGTGAGTATCATCTTATCAGTTAAAGGCCCGAATAGCATAAAAGACTGACCTCCCCCAAGCAACAGGGAATTCTTGCCTTGAGACTTGAAGTGAAACTTTGGCTCATTTTGTATGTCTAGCCTACTGGTCCACCCTGCAGATTTTGGACTTGCCAGCCTCCATAGTTGTTGTGATGGTTAATTTTAGGTGTCTACTTAACTAGGCTGAGGGATACCCAGATAGCTGGTAAAGCATTATTTCTGGGTTATGTCTGTGTGTGTGTTTCTGGAAGAGATCAGCATTTCAATCAGTTGATGGAGTAAGGAAGATCCTCTGTTACCCAATGTAGGCAGGCACCATCCAATCAGTTGAGGGCCTGGATAGAGCAAAAAGGCAGAAGAAAGGTGAATTCACTCTCTATTCTGGAGCTGAGACACCCATCTTATCCTGCCCTTGGACATCAGAACTCCATGTTATTTGGCCTTTGGACTCTGAGACTTGTACCAGCACCCCCACCTCCAGCGTCTCAGGCCTTTGGCCTTGAACTAAAAGTTACACCATTGGCTCCCCTTGTTCTTACACCTTTGGACTTGGATTGAGCTATGCCTCTGGCTTCTCTGGTTCTCCAGCCTGAAGATGGCATATCATGGGATTTCTCAGCTTCTGTAATTGTGTGAGCCAATTCCCATAATAAATCTACTCTTATGTATGTATGTATGTATCTATCTATCTATCTATATCCTATTGATTATATTTCACTGGAGAACCCTGAATAATATAATTGTGTAGGCCAATTTCTTAAAATAAATATTTTTCTTTCTATATATTATTCATCTAATAGGTTTTGTTTCTTTGGAGAACCCAGCCTAATACAACTCCCCCTCCCCTTCTCCCTTTTCTCTGTTGCTGATCCCCATCTTAAGCAACCACTAATCTACTTTCTCTTTATATAGTTCCCTATTCTGGACTTTCATATGAATGGAATCATATAGGATGTGGTCTTTTGTGACTAGCTTCTTTAAAGCACAAAAATTTTAAATTTTGATGAAGTCAATCTGTTTTCTGTTGCTGTAACAGTATACCTGAATCTTGATTATTTGTTTTTAATTTTTAAAAATATACATGATTTTATTTTATTTTCCAGTTTTTCCCCAATGTTTCTGTTCAATTTTTTTTTTTTTTTTTTTTTTAGACAGATTTTCACTCTGTTTCCTGGGCTAGAGTTAAGTGGCGTCAGCCAAGATCATAGCAACATCAAACTCCTGGGCTCAAGCGATCCTCCTGCTTCGGCCTCCCAAGTAGCTAGGACTACAGGTGCTCACCACCATGCCTGGCTAATTTTTTGTTTCTATTTTTAGTTGCCTGGCTAATTTCTTCTATTTTTAGTAGAGATGGGATCTCGCTCTTGCTCAGGCTGGTCTTGAACTCCTGAGCTCAAGCTATTCTCCCGCCTTGGCCTCCCAGTGTGCTAGGATTACAGGCGTGAGCTACCGTGCCCAGCTTAATGTCCCCCTTTTTTAAAATTTCAAAGTATTATGGGGGTACAAATATTTTTGGTTACCTAGATAATTTTGTAATGCTCAAGTCAGGGTTAAAAGTGTGGCTATTACCCAGATAGTGCTCATCATACCCATTAGGTAGGTTTTCACCCATTCCTTCCTCCCCTCACTCCCTGCTTGCTTTCCATTGAGTTTTGCTTCCCTCTATGCACATGTATGCTCATCAGTTAGTTCCAATTTAATAGTGAGTATTTACCCAAAGGAAAAGAAATCATTTTATCTGAAGAACGGAGTCTTGATAATTTATAAAGGAAAGAAGTTTATTTAGTTCACAATTCTGGTGGCCAGGAGGTTCAAGATTGGATTGTTTTATCTGGTTGACTTCTGGTGAGGGCCTCATGGTGGAGAAGTAGAAGGGGAAGTGAGTATGTGCAGACACCAAACATGAGAGGTCACCTTACTTTACAACAGCCTGTTCTCATAGTAACTAATCTAGTTCCGTAAGAACAGGAACTCACTCCTGAGAGAAAGGCATTAATCCCTCTTAATGACCTAATCACCTCTTAAAGGTACCACCTCACAACACCACCACATTGAAAACTAAGCCTTAACTTGAGTTTTGATGGGGACAAACCATATTCAACCCTAGCAAAGTCTAATTTATCAATTATTTTTCTTTTGCTGCTCATGATTTTGATGTCATATTTAAAAAGTTCACAAAGATTTGCTCCTATGATTTCTTCTAAGAGTTTTGTAATATATATTCTTACATTTAGATTTTTGATCCCTTTTGAGCTGAGTGTGAGATAGGGTCCAACTTCATTCTTTTGCTTATGGCTATCCAGTTGTGCCAGCACCATTTGTTGATGAGACTATTATTATTATTTCTCCATTGACAAGTCTTGGTACCCTTATTGAAAATCAGTTGCCCACAGATATATGGGCTTATTTCTGGACTCCTTATTCTATTGCACTGGTCTGTATGTCTGTTCTTATGTCAGTACCACACTGTCTTGATTACTGTTGCTTTGCAGTAAGTTTTGAAGTCGGAGAGTGTGATTGCTCCTAATTTGTTCTTCTTTTTCAGGATTGTTTTGATTATTCTGGGCTGCTTGCAATTTCATATGAATTTTAGAATCAGCTTGTCAATTTCTACAAAGAAGGTAGCTAGGATTCTGGTAGGGATTGAATTGAATTTGTAGATCAGTTTGGGAAGTATTGCCATTTTAGCAATGTTAAGTCTTCTGGTCCACAAATGTGGGATGATTTTGCATTTTTTTAGATCTTCTTTAATTCCTTTCAATGTTTTATAGTATTTAGAGTACAAATTTTGTACTTTTGTTAAATTTATACCTAAGTGTTTTATCCCTTTTGATGTTGTGAATAGAATTGTAAATTTCATTTTTAGATTGTTCATTGCAAGTGTGTGGAAATATAATTGATTTTTGTATGTTGATCTTGTATCTTGCAGTCTTAACTGAATTTATTTACTGGTTTCAATAGTTTTTTAGTGGTAATTTAGGATTTTCTACCTACAAGATCACATCATCTGCAAATTGGGATTTTGTGGAAGTCCTTCCTGTCCAATTGGGATATCTTTTGTTTCTTTTTCTTGCCTAATGACAAGGCTAGAATCTCTAGTACACTGCTGAATAGAAGTGGTGAGAGTGGACATCTTGTTTTGTGTCTTAAAGGAAACCATCCAGTCTTTCACCATTAAGTATGATGTTATTTGTAGATTTTTATAGATGCCCTTTATCAGATTAACAAAGTTTCTGCCTATTTCTAGTTTGTTGAAAGTTTTTATCATAAAGAAGTAGTAGATTTTTTTTCAAATTCTTTTTCTGTGTCTGTTGAGATAATCATGTGATTTTTGTTTTTTAGTTTATTTATATGAAATATTGTTGGATTTTTGGATTTCTGGGATAAATACTGCTTGGTTATGGATCTTCTCCTTTCTCATCTCCTTCTGCTCCCTTTATGTGCATGTTGGAGCATTTGATGGTGTTCCATATTTCTGTGAGGATCTGTTTATTTTTCCTCATTCTTTTTTTTCTCTCTATTCTTTGGCTTTCATAATCTCTGTCAATCTATCATCTATCTTCTCATTCACTAATTCTTGTTTTCTTCCAGTTCACATATACTGTTGAGACCCACTAGCAAATTTTTTATTTTAGTTATTGTACTTTCCAACTCCAGAACTTTGATTTGATTCTTTTTTATAATTTATATCTTTTTATTGATATTCTCTATTTGGTAAAATATTGTCATAATACCTTCTTTTTTAATCATGCTTTGCTTCATTTCTGTGAACATATTTTTATAATGGTTACTTTGAAATCTTTTTCTATTAAATCCAACATCTGGTTGCTTTCACAGGTGGCTTCTCTTGTCTGCTTTTGTTTTTTTCTGGAGAATGAGTCATACTTTCCTGTTTCTTTGCATATCTCATAATTTTTGTTGGTAACTGGACATTTTAGGTAATATAGCTACTTTAGGCACCTGGTCCCTTACTTTTGGGCTTGTTATTGTTATTTCTTATTTGTTTGTTTAGTGATTGTCTGTATTAATTTAGTAAAGTCTCTCCCTTGTCCTTCCTGCTATCTGTGTCCCATCCCCACATTGTTAAGCTTCTGATGTTGTTCCTCAGAGAGGCACAGCTTTGGGTATGCTTACAGTCCCTTGGGAATGACAGCAACACTGGTAGGGCTCCCTCCCTCTCTTTCGCTGACCACACTCAGAAGTTAAACTCTACTAATTGGTGGACTGTTGCTCTGTTATCTACAATAATGCTCTGGAATATAAATTTCTCTATACATGAATCCAATTAAATTGTGGTTCTTTGGACAGAAAAGTTTCTGAGGTCAGTATTTGATATTTGTTCTGACTCTGGATGGGCTCCTCCTAGCTGTCTTCATCCCTTCTTCTCACCAGCAAACTAGCTAGTTTTATAGTCTAGGCTTTTTCTTCATTATATCCACAAATCTCCCAGTTGCTTTTTACTTTTGCTTTTCCCTCTATTGTTCTTGAGAGTGCTTTTAGGTTAAGCCTTTCCATGTTCTGTTGCAAATGAAGTCAGGTTCTTTCAGGAGAGTTTAGGAGCCATCTGTTTTATGGCCTGCCTCTCCTTCACGCAAAATTTCTGAACCATGGCTCTGGACCTTGGTCTAAGGGCAATGGCAAACTTCTCTCTAAGTGACACCTCTAATGTAGGAGCTGAGTGCTGAGTGGAGGTGGGGGAAAGTAGCCTGAGGTCCTTTTGGCTTGCCTCTGCTGGCCTGGGACCATGTCCTCAAGAGCCAGGGAAGGGTTATTGGGACCCCAATATTCTTAATGTACCATGCTCATTGTACCGTGTCTCAGTTCCCCAAGTGGGAGTTGGGTGGAAGAAGGGAGCCCCCACATTTTGACTACACTTTCCTAGGACTTAGCCTCAGCAACAGGCAGCCAGTGGTGGAATGAGAAACACTTGTCCTTCTTCTGAGAAGAAAGACCTCCTGCTGGGAGCTGGGGGAAGAGAGAGCCCTGTGTTCTTGGCTGCAGCAGTCTCAAGTGGAGTCTCTGCCTGTCTAAGCTGGGGGGTTAGGGAGAGTGTTCATGGATGACTCACTTTTCTTACGGAATTTTCATATATTTTCTTGAGTAGATGTTTCTTAATTTGCTGTTTGCACTTAGGGCCATTTCTGGAGGCTTTAGTTACTTGCTATTTAATAATTTTCACCAGTTTCACTGGGGAGTCAGTGGAGTTCTTCACACTGTCATGCCACCATTCATAGTTGTTCTTGACAATTGTCTATTAACCTGGCATATGGAAACTGGTACAACTTGAGCCAGTAAGAGAATCTCTTGATTCATTGTGGGAATTTAGGGTCCTTCAGGTACCCATTTAAACAGAACTCTTTTTATAGAGGGCTGTCCAGATAATGTGAGATCAGAGATACTCTACAGTGGTCCCCAACCTTTTGGCACCAGGGATTGGTTTCATGGAAGACAAATTTTCCATGGACTGGTGTGGGTTGAGGGTTGTGGGGGTGTAGGGAGGAGACAGAGCTCAGGTGGTGATGTGAATGATGGGGAGTGGCTATAAATACAAATGAAGCTTTGGTCACCCGCCGGCTGTTCACCTCCTGCTATGCCCTCCCTATTGGTTCCTAAGTTTCACGGAAGACACTTTTTTGGGGCAGGAGTGGGGGTGGTAGGTGGGGGTAGGGTTTGGTGGAGGTCTGCAACAGGCTGAGGACCAGAACCAGAGGATGGGGACCACAGTTCTAGGAGTCCCAGCCCTCAGTTCAGTTCTTCCTAAACCTTGCACTATAATACAATGGCAACATTTTTTGTCTTGCACTAATAACACCTATATTTAGACATTGTATTTTAAATCAGTCTTTTATTTTTTAATTTATTTTATTTTTTAACTTTTTTTAAAAATCAGTCTTGATGACATAAATTTCTTTGGTTTAAGATTAGAGTAGCTCAACAGCTAGCATTTTAAATTGTCACTCACCATCTGTTTATATTATCATTAATAGCCAAGCCAATAGGTTGGGGCAGTGAAGTTATAGAGTAATAGCAAAGCTCTGCATGTGTGGCCTTACCCTACCAGAACTTTACATGGAGCTGCCTGGCTGGACTAGAGGCAAATCTCTAATGTGCTGACTTGGCAACCTGTGACAGACAGGGATCCTTCAGTTACCACTGCTAAAGAGTTATGTGTAAACAAAAGGGAAGAGACCCGTTAGAACATTATTGTACAGGAAAGCATAAAATTTCTATTTCCATTACACAGTATACTCAAATATCTTAAAGAACTTATATGTATCATTCTCTATAAAGGAAGAGATACTTTGCCTACATAGGAAGCAAAACAAAGTCGGTTAAGGACTTTCAACAAGTAAAGGTTTAAAAATAGAGAAAATGTTAACAATTTTGGTAATGTTGATGTAAGACAGAATTCTTAGGTTTTATTTTATACTATCTTGTTAATCACTCAGATCTGATTTTTCTGTATCTTTAACTGGATTTAGAATATCAAATGTCAAGAAAATATCCTACTACTCTTAGCTATAATATGTAAATACGTTTTTCATTAAAGACTTTGTTCCCCTCCCTTTTCATAGCACCAGGACTATACAGAGACTTTCAGAAGTCTTTAGATTAAAAAGTCTTTCTAATTTTTAGTTGCAAATGGGTTTGTTGTTTTGCCAGAATTGTCTTGCCAACTGTTTTATTTTTGGTAGTAAAGAATGTAAGTTTTTATCATGAAACTTTCAAACAGCTCAGTTCCATGCAATATGCTTCTGAAAATGCACATTGGGCCAGCTACATTGGGTATTACTAATAGTGTTCACTTTTTCAAGAAATAATAGCTGTTTTAAAAAGGGGATAGAGGAAAGGAGGAAAAGAAAAGGAAGAAGAAAGAATAATTCTTCTAAGGACATAGTTCAGTCATGGGATATATGCAGATGAAAATTTCCCCCCTTTTTATTGTAAGAAATGCTTGAAAATCATCTGTCTGGCAGAGCATATATCATACTTGACCTTGTCATTTTAATGCAATAGTAAATAAAAAACAAATGTTTTTTTTCTTTGAAGGTATGGTTATGACCTTTTGTATTTTCAGTAAGCTGAATTAAAGATAATAAGTATTTCTTCCTGTTTTGACTACTGTCATTGTGTAGAGGAGAGACAGCATTCCATGGACTTGTTTTAATTACCCTATTGGTATTCACTGTGACATCTGGTGGCATTGGTGAGCTCACCTGATGGACCACAAAGAACCCTGATTTATGAACCCATAATTGGGTTTCCAATAAACATTTGTCAAAATAATGTATTAGTTCAAACAAAAGCCTTTTTTATTTATTCACATAAAAGAGCACTTAACTTTCAACACAGAATTGCCTATCATCAAAAACACTCTATAAATGAATCAAATTTATGAAGACATGGTTCTAGAGGGTGACTGCTCAAAGACTAGAGCTTATTTTAACTCTCGAGAGGATTTAGTGTTCTAACTTGTTTTTACCATATTCTTTCATATTTTTATTTTCAAATAATGTATATTTTTATTTTCAAATAATGTTAATGTACATTAACACATTAAGTTACTTATTACAGAATGAATCTAACGATCTTTTAAAATATTTATTAAATTATCAAACTAGTATATCTTTAGAAGTCACCATTCTATAACTATTTCAAATTCTATTAGGAGAACATATTTTTATCTGTTCTTACTCAGTTTAATTCTAAGTAAGAACAAAACATACATTGCCCTCAGACTACTTTGTAAAGTGAATTTTATACTTGTAGAGTGAATTATTACAAAGCAATTTATGAAGCATTATTTTAATATTTAGTAATCACTGTCCTCTTTTCTATTGTGGTAAAATATTAATATATATAACATAAAATTTACAATTTTAACCACTTTCTTAAGAGACAAGGTCTCTCTATGTTGCCCAAGTTGGCCTTGGACTCCTGGACTCAAGTGATCCTCCCACCTTAGCCTCCTGAGTAGTTGGGACTACAAGGTGTGAACCACCATGGTGGGCTCATTTTAACTATTTTTAAGTGTATAATTCTGTGGCATTAAGTACATTCACAATTATACAACTGTCACCACTATTCATTTCCTGAACTTTTTTTTTTTTTTATCATTTCAAACAGAAACTGTGTACCCATTAAACAGTAACTTCCTGTTCCCTCTCCTCCCAGCCCCTGGTAACCTCTGTTCTGCTCTCTGTCTCTATGAATTTGACAACTTTGGGTACCTCATATGAGGAGAATCATATAGTATTTGTCCTTTTGTGTCTGGCTTGTTTCACTTACATTTTCAAGGTTCCTCCATGTTGTAGCATGTGTCAGAATTTCACTCCTTTTTATTGCATTGAAGGTATATACCACATTTTGTTTACCCATTCATCTGTTGATGGACACTTAGGTTATTTACACCTTTTGGCTATTGTGAATTGTTGCTATGAATATTTGTGTACAGATATCAGTTCAAGTAACTGCTTTCAATTGTTTTAGAGTGGAATTCTTGGATTATACGGTAATTCTATGTTTAACTTTTTTAGGAACCTGACTATCCCTTTTTAAAACATTATTAAAAGTGTCATTCCTTCTGTTCAATATTACAGTCATCCCAAGTCATGATATTTTTTGAAAATGTTAATATATAAGCAGGTTATATTCAGATGTTCACATCAATAAGTATTTAAAGAGAACTAACTGTGTTCCAGATACAGTGCTAGCCATTGAGGTCATAAAGGTAAATAAGATAAGATCCCTAATTTTAAGGGACTTTTATAGTTCCTAAGTCTTAGGAAAATTCAGTCATTAGTGATAGTCTCAAGTCTTCTGTAAAACTTGATGAACTTTATTTGAGTTAAGAAGCAGAAATAAGTTTTTCCATACTTTTGTTATCCTTTTAACAGAAATATAGAGACACTACTGAAATTATGAACTTTGTGTTGTATGCTTTGGGTAAAAGAAAGTTGATCTCATAATCTTATAATCAGATCCTGATTAATTTTGTGATTAGAAGATATAAAAAGGGATTTAATTGTATAGTAATTCCTACCATTTGCACAATCTGAATAAAAAGGAATCTCAGCCTGGGGTCTGTGGAAATAGGTTAGAAGAGGGAAAAATTGTCGGCTGTAAGGTAAACTAAGGTGTTCCTGCTGGGATAATCTCTGCCTAGAATTTCAGTGAGAGCCCAGTACATCTAGGAGTAGAACAAATTTCACTACTACTTTAGAAACATGATGATTAATTTTGAAAAATGTCCTGAGGCAGTGGCCTTGCTTATTTAGTGCACATGTTTATGGGCCCTTCTGGGCCTTTGCAAGATAGAGCAGAGATCCTCCCATTAACATTCTTTAAGATAACTACAGGGTATCTGTGAGTTCATATTCTGCTGCTTTCAGCATTTCTACAGAGTTGGGTGTGATATCAGGACACCCCTGTAGGCTTCACCTGAAATAGCATTGGAAAAGTCATGGCTGGCTGCTCTGGCCCTTGGAAGGTCTCAGTAATGTTATTCTTCTATTTATAATACATCATTTTCATAAATAATGCATATATTCAATTTATAGTGTTTGAATTTTTTCTCCATTTCCTGGTGATATTCAGAATAAGTGTTTCAACTTTTTGATCTGAAAGGAAATTTCAGATTAAAAAGCAGATGTAGAACTCATTTCTGAAAAAAAATTCTTTTTTTCTTGTCATAATAGATATAAAAACAGTGAATTGTCTCTGTCCCCAATTTGAAGTAGAAATCCAAACAGTGGTGTTGCTCCTGTTCAAATTAATATTCAAGTATATTGAGGGAGGGAGACTTATATCCTGGCCTTGATGCTGGTCCTTGGGTATATACTCACTGATAACTTGTGAGCTAGATTTAGTGGACTCCCTAGGCAGTATATTGACATTTGCTCCTAGAGTCTGCAAATGATGTAATTATTGACAGAACTATAGACTTAGAATTTTTAGGACCTGGTGGTCCAACTTGTCTGGCATGGCTTTACCTTGACTCCCACTGATGCTGCATCTGTGCCAAGTCTCTGCCATATGCTGCAGATAGCACTGAGTCCTATAGCCTATATGAGTTATCCTTGCTCCTCACCATAAAAGGCCCTGTGTCATGACTGCTGTCTTGGTACCTTCTCATTCTTTCCTCAGTGTCACGTGGAAAGCTTTGAGTTTACTCTACCAAATGAGAGATTAAGAATGATAATTAGGCCCTCTTTCTGCTTGGCTATCTTTTTCTGCCCTCTTTACTCTTCTAGGGTTATACCATATTAACACAGGCTTGCCTTGTATAGCAGTTTTGTTCTTGAGTCCTAAAGGGCAAAAAAAAGCCCCTCTATTCTCAACATTCCTTTCATTTTATCTAAAAGTTTCTTTTTTCTGGGACTTCAGCTTGGAATGGGTAGATCAGGAAATGTGCTTGTTTCCTTTGTTATTTCCCCTCTCTCTGTCTTCCTTTCTCTCCCCAAAATTCACCAGCAAAGGAAGGAATAGGCGCTTCTTGCTGTGTTGTCTGGACCTGTTCTGTATAAAAATCTGTGATCAAGTTGGCCACATCTGCCTCTTCATTCGTTAAAGATGGAGATAAAGGAATTTAGAAAATCCTTTTCTGTTATACCAAACGCAACATTCAAGAGTATTTTCTATTGCAGTTGACTTGAAAATTTTACTTTGTGGGCCAAGTGATTACTAAATTTTATTTCTCTTTATATTAATATGGTCACAATCCTATCTCTTCACCTCACTTCCTAAGGAAGGTGGATACATTAGGGTGTCTATAAAGAATGTAAAAGAGGAAAGCTTGTTAATATACTTTAAAAAATTATGCTTGTTACCTATGGATCAAGTGACTGTTTTAGTCAATCTGGCTTGCATATGATATTGATTGAAGATAGGGTTGGTCTAGTTCAGAAGAAAATGTGGCCTATGCTCTTTGTTAGGGTTGTAATAGCTGAAATGTTTCTTACCTCTGTCCACTAATGATATCTTGTGGATTGACCTTTCGAGAACCCATTCTTACTTGTCAAGCCCTGCTTCTTGGAATTTGGGTAAAGCAGTTGTTCTGATCTGTTGTTCTGTTGTAGCATGAATCTGCCAGGGTGTGGCAAAAAGAGAATTATAGATATTGACAAGATCTTTATAAGAATTACTTTTGAAAAATTAATTAAAATTTATTTATTAAAAAAACCAGTGATTTTCTACATGAGATTTAGATAAATAAAACATATAAAAGAAAAACGTTTTGTTTGCCATGTATAATGCACTGTATTTTAATAGCTAGACCTTATATAAGAGGGTCCAGCCAAGTACCAAATTTACATTTCACATGAGAAATTAATACCATAACACCATGAGAATTTCTTATCTTCACATAATTAAAATGTGTTTTCTCTACAAGACTATAAGTAACTTGAGACTAGGATTGTATCTTATTCACTTTTGTATCTGGAATCTAACATGATAATTGGAACATTGTAAATGCTTAAAATATGTTTGCTGTCTGTCTAGATATTTGCTGATCTCTGAACATATTTATGAAAGAGGATGCAAAGGAAATGATGTATATCTATTTTTAGTGTTGTATGCTTAGGACAATACTTTATGACAAAGGAGCCTAATGATTTGAATTTCAACTTGTGTTTACCCCACAATGATTTTGAATGCCCAATTTAATAATAGACAGGGACAGTTGGGAGAGAAACAGATTTCTTGGCAATCTGATTTAGTTTAAAACACCATGAAATGCCTTGGTTATTACATATTCGGCTAGCTAACAAGACAGGAATCTTATACCATTGTGACACTGACAGAAGCTGAAAATTGTATGCTGTACAAGGTTTCATTTTGATGCACTGCAGTACTGCTGATTGTGATATCTCATAGTCATATAATCATACTGAAATAACATGGCAACTTTTATTATACTTTTATGTATGAATGTGAAAAAAATTTAAAAAGACCCTTTGAGAAGATGAACAGCAAAATGAGTCCTTTGATTTCTAGTTTTCTAGTGATTTATGGTTATGGATTGTAAGTCTTTGCTTTTTAGGTCTTGAAAATGTTTCAGCCTTCCCAATTTTCTAGCCAGGCATAAAGTAAAGGGGAGTGTTTGGTATAAAAGTTTAAAGGATTTTAATGGCAAAGATAAAATGTTGTTGATTTCAGTTGAATAGCATTTTGACAATTATTATTTTTAAATGCTATTTTCCATTGGCTTGAAGAGAAATCAATAGATCATGAAAATACTCAATTAAAAGGTTATTTGTACATGTAATAGAAATGTATATTTGTGATAAACATATTACATAGCCATTGTACTATAACATGAGTCTTATTACTTTGTAAAAGGCCCCAATATTATGATTACTAAGTGCTTAGAAATGTTCTTTCAGTGATTATAAACAGATCTGACCAATAGATATGGTGAGGTAAATTTATAAGTGTCTTTGAGGGATTTTTAGTTTGGGTTGCCCAACCAAAGAGAACATTTGGCATGTCTATTGATGTGAGTGTTGCAGGGCAGCAGGGCTGTGGCCTAATTCAGTTGGAGAATATGCATTAACAAATTGGCTCTGTCAATGATGGATTATGCCTGAAGGAAGTTAACTTGAATGCAGTCTTCTGGCCATGGTCATAGAACAACACAGCTTTTTTCCTTCGTCCCATCAGGCTGACTTTTCTCTTGGCTGAGCACATAACAAGCTCCACATGCAAAATTGGATGATCCTGGTTGTTGTAAAGTGGCCTCAACTTGTGTATTTTGGGAAAGGGGAGAAGCACTTGGATTAATGTTTTTGTGTTAATTTTTTGGAATGTGTGTGGATCAGACTTTGGGAAGGAAATTGATAGCATCATGGTGAAATACTGGCATACCATTTCTAAATTCCATTTGTCATTTAAAAAGGGGAAGTGTTCAGGGTCAAAAACAGTGTTTTATTTGCTACCTACAATAGCAGTGAATCAACAAAATGAGTATGTCATTATAATATTTGGAATCAAAGCCCAGTGTGAAGTAGGGGCGTTTAATTTGTTCTGAAACCACTTGGTTGCAATGGAATCCTCATTTTTTTGTAATCTTTGTTAGGTTAAGTAAGAAGGCAGAGTTTGCTTGTTAAAATAGGGATATTTTCATGTAGAGGAAAAGTATGGACATTTAAAATCAAGAACAGTGATCCCTAGAAATGGTTTTATAACATCCTCTTTAATATAATAATACTTTTATGTAATAATACTTTTTGATTTTTCTTTGCGCAAGTCACCTTTAACAGAACATCTCTTCATTGCTGTTATACCTCTAATTTCATGCATGATGGAAAATTCTTTTTTTTTTTTTTTTTTTTTAGACGGAGTCTTACTCTGTTTTCTGGGCTAGAGTCCCATGGCATCAGCCTAGCTCACAGCAACCTCAAACTCCTGGGCTCAAGTGATCCTCCTGCCTCAGCCTCCTGAGTAGCTGGGACTACAGGCATGTGCCACCACGCCTGGCTAATTTTTTCTATATACTTTTAGTTGTCCAGCTAATTTCTTTCTATTTTTAGTAGAGACGGGGTCTCGCTTTTGCTCAGGCTGGTTTCGAACTCCTGATCTTGAGCCATCCTCCCGCCTTGGCCTCCCGGAGTGCTAGGATTACAGGCGTGAGCCACCGTGCCTGGCCAGGGGTTAGGATTTCAACATATATATCTTTGGGGGTACACAAACATTCAGACCTTAGCACCCTAACTACTAAGTGGTTGGAGTAGGTAGCAGTCGAAAAACTGCAATTAAAGGAAGCAGTGCCCACAGTTTTTCACAAAGGGCACGGTAAACACACCTCAGAAATATAACTCTTCTACCTTTTCTTCCTTTTGTTTCTCATTTTTACTTTATCATTGGCTCATTTTCTATTTTTGTGTTTTAATTGATTTATTGATTGGTAGCATTGTTTCGTCTTCAAAACTTGTCCCTCAGTCCCCCCACACACCCCAAATTTGACTGAGTTTGGAAAAAGTTACCAGGAGAGATTTGGATAAATTCTCCAAGGATGGCAATGAGAATGATAGGGGAGGTCGATGAGAAGAGGTGTGCTGATTAACGGGGGGGCCTAAAAAGTGTCCGGGGTATTTGAATTGTTTCCCTCACTGCGATGGTAAGAAAGAAACAGCTGCCCATTAGGGACAATGGTGGATTATTATCAGCTATGCTAAGTCTTGAAACTCTCATTTCACAAAAATAAGTATTGTTTACGTTCCATCTACTTTTTCAGTTGTCAAAACATAGTTGTGGATGTAGCGTGAACAGCTAACTAGATAGCATGGGCTATTATATTTGTAAAATCGTTTTTCTTCATGATTCTTGGGGAGTTTGATTTTATGAATTGTTGCAATGAGTAGCAATTTAAGGAGGGTTTAGATAAGGAAGCTGACTCAGGGTGCCTACTTGAAGAAATTGATCTGATAATTTCTGCAGTTAAAGAAGTAATTTGTTTTGAATTGTTATATTTTCTGGGATATAGCTAAAAATACATAAAATTTTTATGAAAAACTCACAATGATTTACCATTACAAAGAGATAATCTTCAAAATACTGAATTATGAGACAAGTTTAAATCATATTTTGTTGTAAGAAAGCTGAGTCAAAAATTCAGGAAACGGGCCGGGCATGGTGGCTCACACCTGTAATCCTACCACTCTGGGAGGCTGAGGTGGGTGGATCGCTCAAGATCAAGAGTTCAAAACCAGCCTGAGCAAGAGTGAGACCCTCGTCTCTACTAAAAATAGAAAGAAATTAATTGGCCAACTAAAAATATATAGAAAAAATTAGCCAGGCATGGTGGCACATGCCTGTAGTCCCAGCTACCTGGGAGGCTGAGGCAGGAGGATCGCTTGAGCCCAAGAATTTGAGGTTGATGTGAGCTAGGCTGACGCCACGGCACGCTAGCCCGGGCAACAGAGTGAGACTCTGTCTCAAAAAAAAAAAAAAAAATACAGGAAACATTTGCTGAGTGCCTTCCACATATCAGGTGCTGTTACACTTGCTTTCTAGGGTTCAACAAAATCCACACACTTTATTTTTCCATACATTTTATTAGTACAATAGATAAATATATACTTGTACCTTATACGTTTTTGTGACACCATTTTATATATACTAGGCAGAATGCACAGATGAAAGTAGATTAAAATGAATACATTTTTATCCCCCTTGATCTTTTAATTTCATTTAGAAGGTCCTGGGAACTTCCTGGGAAACAGACTCTGCGAATCTGAGATTTCTTTGCAGAAGGTTAATTGGGGCATGCTCTTGGGTTTAGCACTTGTAAAGAGTAAGGAAAACAGGACTGGTGAAAAGAAGGAGATGAACGTTTATACACTTGCAAAAGAAGGCTCAACTGATCCTACACAGAGTCTTGGAGCTTGGATGGCCCTTGAAGTTGTTCTAGATTAAGGCAAAGCATCTGGGCTTTTTTGGATGCTGGTTGTCCCCAGCATGGAGTATGACCTTGGGTAAGGTAGCTTCCTTCAACCCAGGGCAATCCCTCCAGAGGAACTGAGTTGTGAGCCATCAGCAGCCAATATCCAGCAGCTAGGGGAGTGAGTTCCTTGATCCAAGAAGGATCTAGTAGGGACATAATATCCACTATATGCATGTTAGGTGGGGCTGTATTATTTTGTCATAAAATGAACAAGGACAGGACAGAAATAATCAAAGGGAGAAATTGGAGTAAACAGGATAGAGAAGAAAGAAATACATCAGTATTTGGGGAAAGGGAAAATATAGACAAAATAGTGAAAAATAATTAAAACTAAGAAATAAAATTTATATTTATCAGTCATGGACTATGGTTGCAGAACACAGTGCATTCTGGTTGAAAATAGGTATTAAAATGGCCAAGGTCACTTGGTACATCAGAATTAGAGTTATGGAGAACACCTGTGAATCATGATTCACAGGCTTGTGCTGTAACCTTCAAAGCACATTAAAATGATTAGAAGTGCATTCTATGAAACTATTTACCGGCAGAGGTCATTCAGTCAGAAGAACACTTTCAGAGCATGAAGAAGCAGTATGATGCATGTTGATGTTGTGAGTGAAGGAATTTAGGTTTCACACATTTGAGTCCGGGTGTATCTATGAACTGCCAACTTCTATTCATCCTCTGATTAAAACGTCATGTATAGTTGGCTTTGGAATCCATTACAAGAATTTTTTGGCAGCCTGTTGACCATCTTGGTTTGGGTTCCCCAGGAAGCTGACCCTGAGACAAAGATTCAAGGACTAGTAGTTTATTTGCAAGTTGCAGGAAGCACTGGTATGGTAATAGGGTGAATGATATAAGGACAGGAAATGCAGCCAATCATGTTTGTTAGGTGCTTAACCCCACTGCGAAACAGAACACACACTTCAGAATTAACTTAGGGGCGAGGAAACTGGGTTAGCAATCACCAGTGCTTAGTGGTCATTGGTAATGGCGGCTCCTAGGCATATTCCTTTTCCTAAATCTTACACCTGCTTTGTGCACAGGTAGTGCAGGCTTCTTCTTGGGTTTAGGGCAATGGCCTTGGGGATAGAGAGGCAGATACTGACAGTTGGAAGCTTGCAGATGAGACCTGAAGGACATGGAAAGGAACCTGTCACTGTGGCCTCTGCTATATAGAAAGTCCTAAACATATTTTGCTTGTTATGATATTACAGTGAGTTTTCATCCCCTGAGAACAAACCAAGTTGTGGCCAGGGGAGAGAGCTCAGATATGTGTTGTGAAACAAGAGGAAACCATTCTGAGATTAAACATTTGGACATAGAATAGGTACAGGGACAAAACTGAGAATCGACAGTAACTTAACCAGGCACTCAAGGCTACAGGAAAAGTCCTGTGTGAGAAAGCCCACAGAGGCAGTCTCTTCCATTCATTCATTTGGAGCACAAGACTTCTGAACTGGAGGATAATAGCAGAGTGGAAAGTTTTCAGGTGGCAGTTAGCTTGGTTCCATGCCAGGTGTATTAGTCACTGCTCACAAAGCTCCAGCTGGTATTTACCACCCAACAAAAAGGGGAAAGAAAAGAGAAAAGTTCCTCTGCTGATTTTCACATCACATTGTTCCTGCGGTGTGAAAGATGAGACAACATGACGGGGAAGAACGAGAAAATGTTCCCATGGTCCTCGTTTATTTTTGTTATAGGACATCAATTATTTCTACCACTTTACGGAATGTAAGAATCTAAAATGTTTTGGTTCTTTAGCTAAATTTTGTTTATTAACCTCATATCTGAGGAAATAACATTTTAATCAGCTCACTTCCTGAAGGGCTTGTTTCATATCCTTGACTCAGATTACTGTTATGCAGTCAAGGGACAGCTTTACTCTCCCTCCCACAGAGAGCTGGCTGAAGAGCAATCCTGCAGCTCCCAATAAGTGAAACAAAGACTAGAGCAAGAAATGTCCTGACCGTAAACCTTTTTTTTTTTTTTTGAGATAGAGTCTCACTCTGTTGCTCAGACTAGAGTGCCGTGGCGTCAGCCTGGCTCACAGCCACCTCAAACTCCTGAGCTCAAGCGATCTTTCTGTCTCAGCCTCCAGGGTAGCTAGGACTACAGGTTTGTGCCACCACACCCAGCTATTTTTTTTCTATTTTTAGTGGAGATGGGTCTCACTCTTGCTCAGGCTGGTCTTGAACTCCTGACCTCAAGTGATCCTCCCACCTTGGCCTCCCAGAGTGCTAGGATTACAGGAGTGAGCCACTGCACCTGGCCTCACCCCAAACCTTTTATGTTTTTGCTAACAAAATCCCCCTAAAAATTTAACCTGTGAAAAAACCAGCCAGGATCATATTAAGAAAGAAGATGTTTAATTAATTCACTTATTTAACAAATCTTAATGTACTTTATGTACTATGTACAGCATGCTATGAGGGATGCAAACATGAGTAGGCCATGCTTCTAATCCTTATGGAATTTATTAGTGTTCAACATAGAAGGAATGAAAGCAATTAATTATAATCCAACACAAAATAGAATCAGTGTTCTGATATCCTATGGAAACATGAATGATGCTGATAGCCCTTTTCTCACTAAATCTTATAGCCCTTATACTTCATACCATGCTATTTAGTAGTTCTCTGAATTCTGCCCTCAATGGTTTCCTAAGGCTTTTCCAACTCAAGTGTAACCTATCTAAGGGAAGGAAGGAGATCTTCAGAGCAGTGTTTCCCAAATTTTAAGTGTACACAAATGCCCATGCTCATGATTCTGCACGTCCAACAGACTTCCAGATACTAAGACTGCTGGTCCTCTGACCGTCTCGTCTGTCCCCTACAGCTTTTGCCATACTGCTCAGTAAATGCCTGAAGATTCATGATTGCAAAATTAATTTAATTTATTCACTTTTATTGTACCTGGAAAACTAGCTAGGAAATTCCTAAAATGCAGTAAATACTTTGCATGCTCAAAAAGCTGTAGGGCAAATCAAATGTGTTAGGATACTGTTCCCCCAACATTTACCACCCCTTGATGCTATTCTACGTGCACTAGGACTGAAGATTAAACACTGGCATATACTCTGTGATTTTTAAAGGGGATGAAATGTGTATTTTCATATTTTGCCTCTGGTCTATCCACAGAATTGCTCAGTTAACATTTCCTCAGGGTTATTATATTTGCTTTGCAGAGTAAGTTCTTTTGTAAGAAAGGGTGTGGAACTAAGTGTTGGTCATGACTCCAGAACAATTATCAAGCTTCAGAGCTGTGTAACAATCCTAGAACAATAAGTGGTGAGAGCCTGGCCTAGTCCTCCCAGAGAAGCTCGATCAATGCAGGCTTCAGCCTGCTCTGTTTGATACATCTGGTCCCCATCTAGCAGTCAAGTACTGAAATGAACTCTACATGGCTCAATCTTTGATATCCTGGATCTTTCTTATCCCAGCGTGAGCTCCTCTAGTTCTCTAGTTCCCCAGACAAATCTCTGCTTCCTCTCCTTTGACCCTGAAGGCTTTCCTTACTTAACTTTCCCTTTGGCGCTTTTCTTCTCCCCACTGGTACTTGAGTGATCTTACAGAAACAGAAATTTGATCAATCTGTCTTCAATCCCTTTCAATGGCTCTCCATTGCCCTCAGAAAACATTGGAATTCATTAAGGTAATAGAGAAAGTCCCCGGCAGCCTCCACCTGCCAGCTCTGAAATGTGTGTTTTCACTTTAGCCAGCTTCTGTTAGTTCCTGGAATGCACTACGCTCTGTACTCCTGGTTCTTGTTATTTTTTTTTTTTTTTTTTGAGACAGAGTCTCACTCTGTTGCCTGGGCTAGAGTGAGTACTGTGGCCCTAGCTCACAGCAACCTCAAACTCCTGGGCCCAAGTGATCCTCCTGCCCCAGCTTCCCAAGTAGCTGGGTCTACAGGCACGAGTCACCATGCCTGGCTAATTTTTTGTTTCTATTTTCAGTTGACTGGCTAATTTTTTTTTTTTTCTATTTTTAGTAGAGACGGAGGGTCTCGCTCTTGCTCAGGCTGGTCTCGAACTCCTGACCTCAAGCAATCCTCCCTCCTCTCTGGTTCTTAGAATGCTGTTTTGTCTATCTACATGCTCCCTCTGGTTTTATTGCTCCATATACAGCAGGTGTCCCTTAGCAATCTCTGTGCTTGGGACTCCTTCCTTGACCCCAGGACCGAAGTTACCAGGCTTTGCCTGTACTTCCATCTATGTCCTTATATACTGCAGAGTAATTTTCTGTTTTCTCTGCTCTCCTTGTTAGGCAGAAAGGTTCACCAGAGGGACACTATCTTTGTGTTATTCACATAGTACCCTGAAGTCCTAGCACACAGTAGGTTCTCAGTAGGGCTGTCTTCATGAGCATTCAGACGGGGGGCTGTGCACTTGGAGTTTAATGCTCAGCAATTGCCTTGTACTTCTTAATCATTTATTTTAGAATTTATGTTTTGTAAATGAAGTCCAGTGTAACAGTGGAGCAGGCAAGGGGGGCGGGGATGCCAGGATGCTCTCCCTGCAAGTATCCGCCTGCCCAAGGGAACACTGCATTGAATAGCAAATAAAAAACAGAATGACAAGTTGAGAAGGAGACTGCAGAAGAAAGGAAAACACTTTTTTCCTGTCTTCTGAACAAGAGAGCCTGCATTTTCATTTTGCACTGGGCCCCACAAATTATGTAGCGAGTCCTGGCTCTCAATGAGTATTTGTTGAAGAGAGAAACCAAAGTCGTTTGATGAACCAAATGCATGTTGTTTCTTCAAAGCAGTAACCTAGAGAGATTTTCCAACAGTGTTGTCATTTCCTAAAACATTTTTAGAACTTCTTTTGAGAAAGTAGTGACTTTTAATTTGTTTAACAATTATTTTTTGAGCAGCTGTCATGTGCCAGGTGTACAACAGTGTACAACTGTGAACTCTTCAGACAAGACCGTGGAAAGTCTATTCTTGAAATTATTTGGGGTGGATTTACCTTCTGAAAGAAGCCAAGTCTCCGTAGGTCACATCTGGTGGATAAAGTGAACCATAAAGCTAAATAATATCAATAATATGACTTGAGAGTAAAATAAACTTCGTAATAATGGAACCATAAATTTAAAATATTGAGTTTCTTATGTGGGTGAACTAGTTTTGAAGATAAATTCCAAATATGAGTTTTAAAACATTTTGAATTTTTCTTAATAAAGGAAGAGTGTCCCTTGAAGCAAAAATTACCATTTAAATGTAGAAGTTCTGGAGTGAATACATTTTTTTTAAAGAAAGTTTTTTTTTGTCATTTCTATTTTTCTATGTTGTCATTACTATTTTCTTTTTTGATTATCCTAAACATTACTTTTTCATCTAATTCCATTCACAAAAGGGATCTGCAGCTGATCAGAATGTGGTTATTACAATAGTAATAACCTGTTTCCACAATCAAATTATTCTCACAATTTCCACCATGATTTGTTAGCTGCTCTATTAGAGCTTCCAAATTATGATTTTGTTCATCATTTTTGTAAACCTTATGATAACCTATTTATTTTGCAAAGCCTTTTCTATCTAGACTAGCCACTTATTTATTAGCTGTGTTACTTTAACCTCTTTTTTTTTTTTTTTTTTGAGACAGAATCTCACTCTGTTGCCCGGTCTAGAGTGAGTGCCGTGGCATCAGCCTAGCTCACAACAACCTCAAACTCCTGGGCTCAAGCAATCCTTCTGCCTCAGCCTCCCAAGTGGCTGGGACTACAGGCATGCGCCACCATGCCTACCTAATTTTTTCTATATATTTTTAGTTGTCCAATTAATTTCTTTCTATTTTTAGTAGAGACGGGGGTCTCGCTCTTGCTCAGGCTGGTTTCGAACTCCTGACCTTGAGCGATCCGCCTGCCTCGGCCTCCCAGAGTGCTAGGATTACAGGCTTGAGCTACCGCGCCCGGCCTACTTTAACCTCTTTATGCCTCAGCTTCCTCTTAGGATTGTAGTGAGGACTAAAGAATTAACAAATGCAAAGACCTTACAATACTGCCTGAAATATGGTAAATGCCACACAAGAATTTTTTTACAATAATTATTATCTGGCCCTATGCATGTAGGTCAGGGATAGGCAAACTTTTTCTCTAAAGGGCCAGATAGTAGATATTTTAGGCTTTGTAGGTCAGATGATCGCTGTAACAACTATTCAACTCTGCCATTGTAACACCAATGTCAGCCTTCAACAATACAAAAGTGAATGGGCACTGCTGTGTTCCAATAAAACTTTATTTTTAAAAACAGGCAGATGGTCGGATCTGGCCCCTGGGCTGTCATCTACTGACCCTGACTAGGCCTTTTTGACTTGGGTTTGAGTGTGGATGGCTGGTGAAGACTTAGCCAGGAGTCAAGACTGGAGCAGCAGGGACCTCAGTCATCTGAAGCCCAATAGTAACAGGTCACAGTAGTAACATGTGTCTGTAGATAGTATGGCCAAGAGTGAGGGCAGAGTCGGCATCGCCACGGACAGTGCAGTGGAGGTAGTAGAGTAGGCAGACTACAGCTGGGGGACAGGGAGATCACTCCATGTATGTCCCTTTTCAGAATTAGTTTTGTCCTGACAAATTGATTCAGAGAGCATTTTATTAGGCCATTAAATATGAAATGTCTGATTTCAAATCAAAAGTGTAGTTTATTATATCTCAAACAAGAAGCAACACAATTAATCAAAGTTTGCTCCTAAACTATTGACACAGTTTTGCCATCTTAATGGTAGCTTTTTTATGCCAGCAGTGAAGAAGCCTGAAGAGTGAGTGGCAATGAAATTGTGAAAGGTGTTTTCCACAGCTTGTTGAGAATTGAATATTTTTCCTTGCAAGAAGTGGTCCAAAGCCTGGAAGAAGTGGTTGTCAGTTGGTGCAAGGTCTGGTGGATATGGTGGATGACAAAGAGTTTCCAAGTCCAGCCTCTGTAATTTGAGCATCAGTGTGCGACATGTGGTCGAGTGTTGTTTTGCAAGAGCATTGGCCTATGTCACAAGCCAATCCTTATGTTTGAAAGAATGGGGATGTACCTTCATAATAAAATAAAACAAGAAGTGTCAAAGTGAACTATCAGAGACATGAACTGTCAAACTTAAGTACTTAAGGAAATCGGACATTTCATACTTAATAACCTAATATTAACCACCTATTTAGTGTCTATGTATGCAGAAGTTTAGTGCCTACACAAATGCCGTATTTCAACCAGCTAATATTCTGTAGCTATCTATAACTTAATCTTTTAAAACACCAGAGAAAGGTTTTTTGGAGGTGTTGCACGTGCCAGATTTCTAACACATACTTTGTCCTTATAGTTTTTGGTGAGCCTAAATATTAGGAGAAACTGGAACCCTATCCACGTACACTGGCCTCTGACCTGCTTGGCAATTCCTTCCTTCAATATTGGCCTCAAAGGAGCCAGGAAGTTAAGCCCTTTATTTACTTATTTTTTTCATATCAGATCAGCATGCATTATGCTTGCCTAAGTAACAGACAGATAAGTAGATACGGACAGGATATGTTTTCCCTGAAGTTGACGTCTTAAAGCACCTGGCAGTTAGCATGTCCTCTTTTGCAATACTCATCCAGTTTTGCATGGCCCTCTCCTTAAGATAACAAAAGTTCCCTGCCTGAGAACAAGGTATTCTACGTTCACACTGTGTTTTCCAGGGGCAAGTTTTTTCTTACAATCCTGAGGATGATCCAGACTTAAATTGGGCATTTATAACACACAACAAAAGAAATTTTGATTCATTGATTGATTGAATCTAGAAATGTGTTAATTATTAGTATTTTAGTCTATTTCCTTTTATTATATTGTTAACTTTTTCATATATTACCTTCAGTTGATCATTCCTAGATAGTTATAATTGATACTATAAAGAAATCTGCTACCCTCCTACATTCAACACAATACTTTGCTTTGGACACTAGATATGTGTGGGTTTTTTCCTGTACACCAAGCTATTTTCCAGTGAACACTAGCTGGGTGTCCTACAAGTCAAATTCTAACACTAACCAAGGTTAGTACCAATCCCCCACAGGTTAAGGGCTCAGTCCCTCAAGACTGTCCCACAGTCAATGCAACAATCGTAAGCAGTAGGTTTTCAGGTTACCCTCAACATCTGTCCCACTTGGTTACAAGTTGGAGGTTCCACAATCCTCTTCCCAGATGGATTAATTTGCTAGAGTGGCTCACAGAACTCAGAGAAACACTTACTTATATTTACTGGTTTATTATATTAAAATATGGTAAAGAATATAGATGAGCAGCCAGATCAAGAGAAACACAGGGTGAAGTCTGGAAGAGCCCTGAGCACAGAGCTTCTGTCCCCGTGGAGCTGGAATGTGCCGCCCTTTTGGCATGATTGATTATTAAGTCCATTTCCAACCCCTCTCCCCTTTCTGGAGAAGGAGAGATGAGGACCAAGCTTTTAATCATGGCTTGGTCTTACCTGTGACCAGCCCCCATCCAGGAGCACACCCAGAGTCACCCCATTAGAACAAAAGGTGTTCCTATAACCCAGGAAATTCCAAGGGGTTAGTAGCTGTGTGTCAGGAATTGGGATCAAAGACCAAATATTAGAATAAAAGATGCACCTAACATTCCTATCACTCAGGGTTTTAGGAGCTCTATGTCAAGAATTGGGGGCAGGGTCCAAATATATATTTCTTCTTATATCACAATATTACATACTCTATATCAAGTTTACATGCAGATATGTGCTGTATACCATATTGATTCTTTGGGGTATAGCAATGAATAGACACCATCTCTGCTTTCATGGAACTTAGCATTTGACGGTGGGGCAGACACTAAATAAGCCATAAAACAGGTAAGGACAGCATGTAATTACAACTAGCAAGAAGAGCTAGAAAGAAAATGTAAATTTAAAATAATGTCTCTCAAAAAACTAGCTGGTCATAAGAATCATCTAGGGCTTTTGCTAAAATTATGGATTCTCTGGCCCCATCCTAGACCTACTGAATCATAATGTTCAGAGAAATTCATATATTTCACAAGTACCGCAGATGCTACTTATAAGCAAGCACAGTTGGGAAACCCTGATCTAATTTAAAACAAAGACAAAAACTTTAGCTTCCAGCCAGGCTGTAATCTTACAAGCTTTCATTCTAAAGAAGGATTATTTGGAAGGTCTTTGAAGATTTATTATAATAATTGGCAGAACGCTTCCAATTCAAATTTGTGTTTGCTGATGGCTGATGACCTATGGACTTAAATGCCACCTTTATGAAATCCTCTGTTAGGTTGCTAGGCAATGGACTACTCTACCAACTGGGTTTTGTTGCCTAACATAAGGTTTTCTGAAACTCTTGCAGTTTTCTTTCTCTTCATTAAAATATTCCTTTTGTTTCCCTTGCCCAGAAAAGATGCCATTGAGAATATTTACTCTAACAACTACACGTTCTTCTTTTGGACCCCACAGCATACTCAGTAGACCTCCTAAAAGGCTCTAGTTTAACCCCTTTTTGACTTGGTCTCAAATAAACAAGTAGTCCCTATTAACAGGTTATGAGCATCCTTATGCTGCAATTAACTGTTTAGTTTGATTTACTATTAATGTGTTTGGCTTTTAAAAAGTGGTATTTAACTTGGAAATACTTCTATTATAATACGTTATAAAATTTTGCAGTAGTATTTTAGGCTATTTTGTCTTAAAATAATTAAAATAATGTTTATGGTTTTTTCTCAATATAAAGTCATTGAAAAATTGTAGAAATTTTCAAAACTCAGAAATCTATAGGAAATAAAATTTAAAAATCACCTGTAGTCTTACTACCCAGCAATAACAATTGTTAGCATTTTAGTCTATTTTTTAATCATTTTATTGTTAATTTTTTAATATATTATGTTCAATTGATCATTCATAGTTACAATTGAGATTATATTCTATATCATGCTTATATCTAGATCTTTTAATAAAACTTGATAAAATTTAGAACATCTTTTTAATGAGTACATTGTATTCCATCACATAGATAAGCAAGCATTTATTTTATCATTATTTCATTGCTATGATTTTAGCTGGTGTTTAATTTTTTACTTTCACACTTAACATTACCATAAACTTCCTTCGTATATAAATCTGTATCCATATCTGTGACTCATCTTACAAGACAGACTTAATGTGAAATTACTGTGTTGAATAACAGTTTTCTTTGTTTTTTTGAAACAGAGTCTCATTTTGTTGCCCAGGCTAGAGTGAGTGCGATGGCGTCAGCCTAGCTCACAGCAACCTCAAACTCCTGGGCTCAAGCGATCCTCCTGCCTCAGCCTCCGGAGTAGCTGGGATTAGAGTTGTTTGCCACCACGGCTGGCTAATTTTATGTTTCTATTTTAGTTGCCCAGCTAATTTTTTCTATTGCTCTTGCTCAGGTTGGTCTCAAACTCCTGACCTCAAGTGATCCTCCCACCTTGGCCTCCCAGAGTGCTAGGGTTATAGGCATGAGCCACTGTGCCCAGCCAACAGCTCTTTTTTGAGACTATTAGTTAATACATGTTGCCAAATTGATTTTCAGAAAGATTGTACCAATTTAGGCCCAGGAAGTGTCTTTAGAGGGAAAAGTTAGAAATTATTCATGACTAGATGGATCCATTGGGACCAATAAGCACTGGGAAATGGATGTGATTTATGGATGTGCCAATAATCTTCATTGTATTCCATGATCTCATATTCTCTGATAACATATTTTCTTTTTTTTTTTTTTTTTTGAGACAGAGTCTCACTCTGTTGCCCGGGCTGTAGAGTGCCGTGGCATCAGCCTAGCTCACAGCAACCTCAAACTCCTGGGCTCAAGCGATCCTCCTGCCTCAGCCTCCCGCGTAGCTGGGACTACAGGCATGCGCCACCATGCCCAGCTAATTTTTTACATATATTTTTAGTTGTCCAATTAATTTCTTTCTATTTATAGTAGAGACGGGGTCTCGCTCTTTCTTAGGCTGGTCTTGAACTCCTAACCTTGAGCTATCCACC
>CAUYMX010074404.1:0-13276 GCA_963573855.1 Lepilemur septentrionalis
CAGATGATACTTTTTTTTATTTCAGCATATTATTGGGGTACAAAATCTAAGGTTAAATACAATTCCCATTCCCCCCAACCCCCAGCAGTCAGAGCCACAAGCCTGACCATCCCCCACACGGTGCACATCGCACTCATTATATATGTATACACCCCGCCCCCCCCCCCCCCCCCCCCGGGCGGGCCCCGCGGACCGAGGGGGGCGGTGGGGATGGGTATATCCATACATAATGAGTGCGATGTGCACCGTCTGGGGGATGGTCAGGCTTGAGGCTCTGACTGGAGGGGGGAGAGGGGCAAGGGCAATGTACGTAACCTTAACATTTGTACCCCCATAATACGCTGAAATAAAAAAAAGTAATAATAAAATTAAAAAAAATAAAAACTATAAAAAAAAAGAGCCCCCTTTGAAGTCTTCTCTTATGGAGTTAAGTATGAAAGCTTACTGTGAAGGGGTTCAGAAAGGTTTTTCTTGTTTATTTGTTTTATGTCAGGTTACTACAGAGACATACAGAAAGCTTTTTTTAGTCTTATTCTTCTTGTTTATTTTAGCTTACATGTGAGTTGGATTTCAAATGTTAGACTTCTAGATAACTATAATATTTCTGTAGTTATAAAACAAAGAATAAAAAATATTGAATCAGCATCTCTACTCATTCACTTTAGGATTCTGAGCACAATGGGAGAAAGTATACGGCTCCACAAAAGTACCCCAAAAGGGACAAAGAAAAGATCCAAGACAGATGCCAATATGCAATCTTAAACATTTAAACCAGAGCTGAGTAATATGTATGAGAGGGAGGAAAAAATGTGCAAATTAATGTGTACTAATGCCTGCCTTTAATTTTTCATTTCAGTACATATTGTGACAGCATTTAAATGGCACATGTTTGATAAAATTAAACTTGCTTCATTCCTTTAGAAAGCTTTGCTTACTATTCAGCACTCAGGTCATGTTCAGGTAGAAGTTTTGGTCAGCTTACATGATGAGAAGCTCATCTAATACAACCTAGTTAGAAGGACTTGGAAAAGCATTAATAAACAAATACCATATTACTGTATCCCTAGAGTTCTGCTCTACAAGACAAATGACACTTTTTCAAGGGTAGATCGAAAGGCACGTCTGCAATTTCTGTGACATGTGAAAGGTCTTTGCATGTGTCTAGCAATTAAGGAGACCGAAGTGGTTTTAAAATAGTTTCAGGTTTTCAGGACAGCATTCATACTCGTTTCTTGTGTTGCTCCTTTCCTTGCTTTATGGGTCACCAACACTATGGGAGGCTCAGTGGAAAAAGAAAGTTCTGTGGAACAAATAGGTTTGTGAAAAGAAGAACAATCTATGTTAAGCATAGTCATGGGCCAATAAAAGTAAGAGAGTGAATCTGTGCTACTGTAGCTGTGACCCCATAACCCCTCTCAAATGAGCCTCCCAGGGAAGTGGGCATGAGGTGGGAAACCTTTATCTAGACTCTGCCGTAGGGAGGTGTGCTTGCCTCTCCACGCCCCATACCTTGTCCCCTGTTACCTTGTTGTCCTTGCAATGGGATTCACACCAAGCAAACCATCTCCTGATCCCTGGAAAGGAAGAAAAGCAATCCCATCTCCTCCCCCTGCTTTTCTCCTTTGATGCTGGCCATCAGTATTTGGTAGACTGTGTTCTGCCTTCTTTGCCCTAATAGCAGACTTGAAATGGTTAAAATTGCATACAACTTTCTCATGAGTTTCAGAGAGAGATGCTCATAGACAGAGAGACATAAATATTAATACATACATGACAAAGTATTAAATATAAGATGTGATAAATGCTATGCAGACTGGTATAAAATGCTAAGGGGGTGCACAAAAGATAATGACTCCACGTGAGACAATGTGCTGGATATTCCCTCACTGCCCCTTTCAGATCCACTCTTCATCCACCACCCTGCTTGATCTGCGTACTTGGAAGGTGAAGTGGACTTCTATGGACTTCACAGAAGGCTTCTCTCACCCTCTTGCTTCTGCTTGGGTTTGGCCAGTGGGAGGCATCATTCCTTGCTAGTTACACCCTTAACTCTGCCTGCATCTTCGGAGATAGTCCCTTCATCACGTGAACTTTTCGTTCATTACCCCCGCCTAGTGTGTCATCGCCTTCCTGCTAAATCCCTGATTCTAAAATGACTGGACAAATAAGAAAAATGAATCATACCAGAGCCATAGCTTGCTTTTATAAATAGTGCTATCTCCTAGCTGAACTACCACCTTTGGAGTACAGAAATTATGTAAAGAAATAAACATTAGGCCTTTTGATGACTCCTTAAATCTTATTATTACAAAAATCTATTGTAATGTTTTAGCCAACTCTGATATCAGTAGCTATGGGAGAAGCATTTTAAAACATGAATTCAGGTCTTGTACATTAGGTAAGAGAGCAGTTAATTTTTATGAACATGATATTGCTTCAAGCTTTCTTTTAAGTGTGATGTCTTTAAGTATATCCCATAAGAGAAACTCCTCAGACACATACATTTAAAAAATCCATTTCATCTGCAAATCTCGCCAAATATCTATCACCTCTGTAAGTTGCTCAATTTTTGTGCTCAGAAAGGTATTTGGCTCCACGCCAAAATTTGAAAATCATTAAAGGAAAATAGTAAGTGATTACGAAAATTCTTTAAGTTTTCAATTAATGTGTGATTCAATTTGACAGAATATAATAGAGAAATTTCTTTTTCTAGATTTGCTTGTAGAGGAGAAGCTAATGTACAGATGGTAAAAGATAGCTTAAAAGGATTAAAGAAAACAAGAATCCTTTTGAGAGTAGTTTATAACTTTATGCATAAAAAGATTTTTTAGTTCCTATTATATTTTAAAAGACTTCTCCTTCTATGGAGACATATCAAATAAATGGCATAATTCTGAAAATGACTTACAAGATAAGACAATAAACAGATAAACAGCAAACTAGGTTAGTTTTGGCTCGTATCTGTAACTAAACATTTTAAGTCTCATTTTCTTCATCTGTAATATAAGATGTTGGACTGAATCTTTTTTCCAAGCTATTTGTCAATGTTAAGATTCTATACTGGGAGTGAGGTGGGAGGGCAGAGTGTAAAACAACAAAAACAAAAACAAAACAAAACAAAACAAAAAGATTTTATTCTGTGTGTTTTGTCCATCAGAGCCAAATGGTTCTTTCAAAGTCTGAATTAACTGCAGATAAAAGTCCTGAGAACTGGGCTAGATGAAGCTAAGAGATACCAATGTCTGAGGAAGTTCAGTCCAATCCAAAGATGTCCTTTTGGTCCTATTGGGTGACCATAACTCATCTGTAGTGTTGCTTCATGCCGTTGGGTTCAAGTGATCTTCTTTTAGTGATATTTGGTCTATTAAGATGGTGTCCACCTCTCAGCTTAAATGAGCTTTCATTAAGAGTATTAGTCCTGCGGAATCCCACAACCCACTTGAGTGCTATAGCTGGGGAGCAAAAACAAGAGGTTCCCCTTCCTTTTCTGTTTGTTTGCTGAGTATCTTTCAGCTAGTTTCCTCTCCCTGCAAAAAAAGGTGGTGTCTGGGGACATAGACCTCGGTGTTCTGATATTATTTCAGGGTAGAAAGAGGGGCCAAGAAATAAACCAGCTAGTGACAGACCTAATGAGGTCAGTTGTGCAGCTTTATATGAGGCGAGGCAAAGGTGAGTTTGTAAAACACTAGGTTTGCATTGCCGTCTCCATCTTTCATTTCCATATAAATTCAGTAACAAGCTTGAAGCACTAGCAAAAGCACAGTGTGCTGAGCAAAATCCTTTCAAAAAGATCATTTCTTGAAGAATTTCATGAAGCAGCAGCAGCTATTTAAAGCAGCATGTATGTCATTTTCTATGAGAAAATTGAACTGAAGAAATATGCTTTTCCATTGGTGTTATCTTCCTAAATTCTAGATATCTTTATAGACGTACTATAGATAGAGCTCAAATATTTGTACTCCAAATGAGCTTTTAAAAGATTCAATCCTTGTTTTCCCAGACCAAGATTTCAATAAAAACAGCTTGGACTAGCTAGCACAATTTTATGGTTTATATCACTGGAAACCAAATATAAAATTTGAAGAATATGTTTTGCAATAGAATTATATCTCTTTCCACATATTACCATTTTAACAGCCTAGCACTTCAATATTTTTTTCTCAGTCATCATGGTGGCAAATTGCTTACATGAATAACTGTCCAACTGAAATTAATGATCACTGGCAAAGAGAACACAAATAGTCAACTTGGAATATATCAGCGTGTCTCTTTCTGTTTGGTGCCATGGAACAAGAACAACAATTAAAAAAAAAAAAAGCACAACAACACCTGGTTCCCATTTTAAAAAGAGAAATTGAACTGCAGATTTTCAATGCTGACCTCCTGAGACAGCAAGATGAATAGGAAAGAGGTGTTTGTTTGTTTGTGAGTGATGCAACCAATTTTTAGAGAAATGCAATGCTTATTGATAAGGGAGGCTTGTATAATGGACACGGAAGACTCACAAGCGGGGAGAATGTGAGCGGGTCAGGGATGAAAAATTGCCTGTGGGGTACAATGGATACTACTCTGGAGCTGGGTTCACCAGAAGTCCAGACTCTACCACTATACAATAGATACATGTAATGGAATTCAACTTATACCCCCTAAACCACCTATTAAAAAATTAATAAAAGAATACTCATACCTCTCCAAATGTTCAATACTAGTTTAGTTTTAGAGGGCTATAATATGTACAAAATGAGTTGTAAAGATAATAACATATTCACCCATGTATGTTTACAGCACATTCCTGCAGGTAGCAGCTTATAGCTCAATGGAACATCTATTCTGATAACTTTTCAATAATATTACCTGCACAATAAAGGTAATTTAAAAAAAAATTAAGGGCCAATTGTACTTTAACCTCTTGTTAGGCTGGGCTTGGAAATTTTGAAGTGCAATTTGTCACATTCTGATATGACAGAGTTGGAAAGCAGAGTGGCTTGTGGCCTATACGTAGGCTCAGGGACATAGGGATTTCAGCCAGCCCCACCTCTCTTCAGAATAGCTAGCAGTAGTTCAGGGAATGTGTTGGGTGCTTTGAGATTTTCAGGAATAGGCAATGTCTGTCTCAGTTGACCTAAAAGTACCCCAGGGAATTTGTAAAATAAAGACTAAGGAATCCTCAGAAATACATTCTGTGAAGTGCAGTTAAAATAGCAGCACCATTCCTTCTCATTGAAAGGATTCATCATTTTTAAAAATAGAGTATTCCCCTGAATTAGAGGTATGTATTTTGTATTGCTAGTGAGAAACTTGAAACTAAACTATCAGCACTTTGAAACTCACTTAAATGTAGCACCTGCTTAGGTGTCAGGTGTGTGCTCAGTGACTGGCCTTGTAAGATGGTGTCTTTGTCCATCTGTCTGTCTTAACATGTCAACTCCCTGGGGGCAGACACATCATTTTCAACTTCCCTCCTTATCAGATAAGTAGACAGCAAATGCTAAAAAGGTTGGCTGACTGACACATGTTGGCTGCTGAGAAAATGAAAATAAAAGATGGAGTTATTGCTTAATGAGTAATAAGTTTTGCAAGATAAAAAAGTTCTGGGGATGGATGGTGGGGGTGATGGTTACACACCAGTGTGCACACACTTAATGCCACTGAAACATACATTTAAAGATGGTTAGAATGTTAAATTTTAAGTTATGTATATTTTCACACAAAAATAGTAGAGTCAATAAAGAAGAGGGAAAATGGCAAAGGGGAAACTCAGACTTATTTTTATGTCTCAGTTCACAGTTGTAGTATTCTTTCCTCTTATCCTGATTATTCTTTACTAATGTCACAGTGACTAACACCAAGCAATGGGGCTAAGATCTGTCATTATGTATAGCCTGAAAATTGTTTCTTCTTAAGTGTTTTGATTGTATTGGAAGTTTCTTATTTTCTTATCTGATTTGATGCAAAGAAAAAGAAAAAGAGAGAAAGAAAAGGAGGGAGAGTGTGTGTTGGGTGGTAGAGGAGGGGAGGAAAGAGAGACAGAGAATACACAAAAAGATCAAAGTTTTATTAATTGTAGGATTACCATATCTAAGCCAGGGCATGTACCACTGATGGGGACCCTGAAGTGCTGATCCAGTGTCTACACCACTACTGAGTCCAACTTCCTCTGCCTGAAATCACTCTAGGTTTACTGTCAGCTTTTAGAATCTTTTTTCAAATGGCACGACAGATGCAAAAAAGTTCTGAATTGATAGGAGAATTTTAACCACGGAATGGGTGCAGAAGAAATGGAGTATAGAAATTAATATTTTAGACCCAGAAAAGGAGAAAAAGAGAAAGAAAAAGACGTCTCTAATTTTTTCAGTGACGAATCTTTCTGATATAATTAATCTGTTATATTTTAGCTGTTATGTAAAAACTACTCAGCACATGTTGACGTTTTTCTGTGTGTGATTTAAGGCCAAATATATATTAATTTGCATATGTGAATGTAATTCATATAATTGTGCATAAAACAATAGATTAATAGTCAAATTTTTTTTGAAATTTCTTTAGTATTATTAGTATATAGATTTTTGGCATGTTAAAATCTGAAAGATGACTTTATGCATTTTTAAATGATTAGAATGAAATAAAACAGCAATAACAAGTGAAAGATGTTGGCTTATAGTGAACCAAGCTAAGCTTGTTTTGAATACATAAATGTTGAATGTTATAATAATCATGTTTTTTCTTTAGTGAATAATGCTACTAATGAATATCCTCCAATAATAATTCTTCAAATACTTGAACTAAACTTGATAGAACTTGGTGTTTAAGTTGGTTGAATGCTTGAAACACCCTTGTGTAAACCAACTAATAATAGTAAATGCAAACTGAGGTAATACTTTTGAGAATACATGTTTCTTACTGATTTATTTCTTCCTTTTTAAATTTATTTCTTATATTGTATAAAAGAGAAGATATGGTAGGATAAAAGGACTGACATAAATGGCTAGAGACTGGGCATTCATCTCTGGATGCAGTTTTTGACCTGGCTGTGTCCTTTGGCAAGTGACAGGCACTGTCACAATATCCTGACATTTAACAATCCCCTTTAATCATGAGTTTATTGCAGAGTAGAGCACATATAGTATTCTCTATATACAAGGAAAGAAACACTGAACTCATTTCATAATCACTTGCTCATTACGACTTTTAAATAATATAGTTGGGTTCTCTCTCTCTCTCTTTGGCTTACTTTTAAAATTTTAAAACATGCCTATTGCCAAAAATCTGTGGGTCCCATTTATAAAAAATATCAAAATCACAGATTTGTGTCACAGTTAAGTGGCAGTTGACCTCAAAATAGAAGTGGAATATAGTTCCTCCCCTCAAGTCATAGAAAACAAGAAAACTGCAATCTAGACTCTGCCTAATTTGTGTCATGTTTATGGGTGAGAGGAAAGAGAAATCTGGAATTATGATCATGGATGTAAATTTCTACCCCTTGGCAAGAGGACACTAGAATTTACACCTACGGAACTGAGAATAGGTTGTAGGAAGACAACTCCCTAAAGACACCTAGATTAAAGAAAGCTCCTATGGACTCTATTCCCTACTGGCTGAGCAATTATCTGCAGCACCCATTATATCAAACATGTAATAATTAAGCAGTAGCACCTAAGGTACTGCTATCGGAGAGATGTTGATACAGGAAATTTTATCGTAAGGTCCATATAAAGGCAGCTTTTTCTTTTTTCATTTCAAGATGGAATACATTGCTAACATTTTGAGAGTGTGAACTGTTTTCAAAGCACTGTTCTCTGTATTATTCCGTTTAATCTTCACAACACCTGTACAAAATTGCTATTGTTGTTATCAACCTCTTTTGACAGAAAATAAAGGAAAATGAAGTTCAGGTCCCCAGTTAGCAAGTGGCAGAGCTGGGATTACAAACCCAGGCTGTCTTGCACTAGAACCAGCCCATTTAACCACTGCTGCTATACTACCTACTCCTACTCTGCCTACCAGAAAGGCCTTCCCATAACCTTAGCACCAAAAGACATCAGCCTTCAGAAAAGCTTCAATTCATGGTATATTGACACCTAATGGGTGCGGTGCACACCGTCTGGGGGATGGACATGCTTGAGGCCCTGACTCGGGTGGAGCAAAGGCAATATATGTAACCTAAACATTTGTACCCTCATAATATGCTGAAATTAAAGACAATTCTCAAATTATGCTCAGAATGCCATTCTGAGTGCTAAAACACAAGGATAATTCATTCTGAAGCCCGTCTCAAAGACCCTGCAGCAAGGAATGGACATTCCAGTTCATGCCCCGTTACATGGGATGTGGTTATGCGGAACATACACGAGAGGGGACCCAGGAGGACTAGACCCGGGTATCACATCTTCCGGGTACAAAGTCACCAGAGACTGGCATTAGAACTTGTTCTTACATTATATTAAATATGTTTAAGAAGTTTATAGCATTCTTATTAAAGAGTATGGTGTCAGTCATTTCCCATAAATCCTTCACTTGACTTCACAAAATTGCTAATGTCAGTGCTAAGATTTTCTTGTCCAGAATAAATGAAACCAGGTAAACATCATTTTTTAGGTATTTGAGTTATTTCTGTGTCTTGTTAAATATGTCATATCTCTGAGTTTCAGTTTCTTAACTCCTAGAATGAGGGAGTTCTAGCACATAAGCCATAAAAAGTCTTTTTATCTAGAAAAATTGTGGATTCCATGGCATAATAGGAACCATGGCCACTTCTGGTTGTCTGAAATGGTGCTTTTCATCTTGGACATAGATGTTCACTTAGAGTCCTTTACCTGAAGTGCCACAGTGTAACATAAATTATTTTGTGTTATTTCTATCCTTTTTCTACACTTCTATGTCTTTGCATGCTATTCCTTTTGATTGGAATGCCCATTCTAACACATTTGCCTCACAAACTTGTGTCCATTTTTCAAGATTTAATTGAAATGTCACACTCTCTTTAAAGAAACCCTTTATAATCCTTCTGGGAAAAGTTTCAACCATATCAATAATTAGAGTCTTAAGAAGAAAAGTCTACTTTATCTCTTCTTGCTCTCATAGTGTTATAAATAAATGACTATGATATAACTTAATGGGTATGTTTAAATATTGGCTTGTATGTCTGTTCTCCCATTTAACTGTGAGTGTCACGAGGATGAGGATGGCTTTGTTTCTCTTTGTTTCGCTAACACCTCATGTGACTCATAGTCAGCACTTTATAAACCCTTGCTAAATGCACTTTGAAAATTTAGCTTCAATCATCATTGGATATATGGCAGCTCTTAATTGTTTTTTCCTCCTGAGTTCTATCCAGTTGAGAAACAGATGCAATGAAGCAGCATATACTCTCTGTTTCATGGCCGGCAAACCCAGGTAAGAGAACTTGGCCGAGACTCTTAACTCCCATCCCTCTTTGAACTTACCCACTTGGCACAGGTGAATAGGCTGGACCTGGGCAAGCAGAAGCCTGCTTCTGAGTGGACAGTGGGAGTGGGAGTGGAGCCCCCCATGGCTAAGCATAAGTAGCCCATGTTGGTGAGAGAGAGTCTATTAATTTTTGAGGCACTCACTGGAAATGTGAATCAATCAGACTGGCTATTCTTCATCATGAAAGGTGAAATGAGTTATGGGAATACAGTAGAATGGCCAGCTTCTTCTGGTTGCCCAGGACTTTCCTCATTTTAGCACTGAAATTTCCATGTCCGTGTCTGGACAAACCAGAACAATTAGTCACCTTAAAGTAGAAATAAGAATGGAAGCCTTTTTCTCATCACTTGTGAGAGAATAGAATTGGTGGGAGAGGAAAATATTAGAGTGAAGAAAAATTCTTCCCAACTATTATGCTCTTTAATGCTTCATCTGTGAGTGGTTGCACCTTGCCCACCAAATGAAGTATAGAATACTCTGCCAGGCATTCTAGGGTCTCCTCAACTTAGCCCCACTCTTTTCATTTATCATTGATTATTCTGCAAATATCTGTTAGAACCTGTCATTGGCCAGTTACTTTTAAAAGCCAAGGGACAACACAGTAAAAAAAATTAACATAAAAAGGCTTTAAGGTTCCTGTGGCAAGGTTTGTGCTATACAGTTCCTAAGAGGAGCCCATGACTCCTCCCCACACTTCGTGCTTCCCTCCCCTTGAATGTGGGCTAGACTTATTGACTTGTTTCTAATAAACAGGATAGTGCAGATGTGATGGCATGGTAGTACGTCACTTCCGAGATTAGGTTATATTAAATAAAAAGACAGTAGCTTCTGTTTTGGATGTTTTCTCTTAGATTGTTCTCCCTGAGGGAAGTCAGTTGTCATGCCATTAAGGCAGTCTGTGGAGAAGTCCACAGGGCAAGGGGCCAGGGCATGCTGATAACCATGCTGAGTGAGCTAGGATGCAGGTCCTTTTCCACCCTAGTTCCTGAGCAGTTGAGCTTTCAGATGAAACAGCAGCTCTGACCTGCAGCCTATTTTCAACTCATGAGAGATTTTGAGACAGAGGCACCCAGCTGAGTTATGCCTGGATGCCAAGCCCATAGAGACTTAAAACAACAGTTTTGTTGTTTTAAGCCACTAAGTTTTGGGGTGATCTGTTATGCAACAGTATGTATTAATAATTCATATACCTATACTTGTGCTGCTTTCGTTTGCTTCTTTTTGCTGATGGTCTTCCTAACATAGTGCTTGCATGGAATAGATACTCAGTAAATAATTTTACTAGTGAATGAATGAATGACACGATTTCTTTCCTGAAAGAAACTCTATTTTTGCAAAAAGATTGCAAACCATTTTTAAACCAGGGACTCTCTCTTAAAAACACTTTTATTTTCTATACTGCCTGTAATAATGTCTTATGTCTTATGCATGCAGGAACTTAACCATTCTTGATAGATTTTGATGTCTTTCTATTTTTTTTAATGCATAAAACCTGTGAAGCTACCCCTCTGCTGAGTTAGAATGTAGAGTTGCAGCTCATTTGGATAAAACCCAAGCTTGTATGAATAAGTATAATGAAGACCAGTGAACTGATCTCAAGCCAACTTATAACCTCATAATGTTTATTTCTTTAGTTTTCCTTTTTTGATGTTCATTACGTCAGTCACATCTTTTATCACTTGTTTAATTAGAGAATGGGCATGGGAATAGGCAGAAAATTTTGTGACTCTCATACTCATAATTAGAGCTATAAATTGGATAGATTTACCTATTTGAGGACTTGACTCAATTCCAGAAGGGGGGGGCACATAGAATTACAAATAAACAATACTAGCCCGGAAGTTGGGGTAGTTGAGTTTTTGTCTTAGTTCTGCTAGTTACTATAATAGTCATGTAAGTGTGGAACTTTAAGCCGTATCTTTGTCTTTTAGTGTCTTTTTCAGTAAAATGAGTGGGTTGGGCTAATGTTCTCTAAGTTTCTTTCTAGAAAGAAAAAGAAAACCTTCTGTGGATGTCTACTATGAGCTTGGCACTATATAACTTTTACGAAAGATACCAAAGGATGCCTATAAATTTTTTAAAGAAGAGCTAAATTATTTGAACTTTAAAAAAATAGTAATTTGCAGATCATATATAAACTGCAATAGAAAAAAAGTCAGAGAAATCAGAATGAGCCCAGAAAACAGGCTTCTGAGGGGAAGCAGATGTAGCCCTGGAAATCACAAGCCCCCAATAATGTGACATTACTAACCCTAGTGCAGAAGCCATTCTGGGAAACCAGCCAAAAAGACTGGGTGAGATTTAATAATTGTCAACAATTGACTAATATTTATTTTTTCTTCTATATCAACATTTCCAGGTAGGAACCTCCCTCTTCTTGGTCTGGCACAGGTTAAGTACCCAATAAATATTTGTGGAACGAATAAATTTTCAAAAAAGTTCTTCTTGTTCCAAGTTCTTGTTCCATGACTGCACAGTTAAGCATCTGGCATATAATGGGCACATTATAAAGGCCTGTCTGATGCATCCTCTCTTCAGCATGACGGAGCAGTAAGATAAGGGACTTTGAAGGCAGCCTTACTTGGGGTTAAAGCTATGACTTGCAAAGACTTTGTTCCTTAGCCTCCCTAAATCTCAATTTCATATACAGAGTATCTTGCTAACTTCAAATGACCATTGTGAGAACCACGTGAGAATAAATAAAAACAGTTAAGCATTACGTCTGACCCAGAATATAAGTTCAATATACTTTAGTTCTGTTTTCTTCCTTTTTTTACTTCACTTCCATTTTTAGTCAGCTTTTCTCTATTATTATATTCATGTAAGACAAAACAAGGAAATGAAGTAACAATAATACATCAAAGCCTGCAGTAGAACTAAAAACTCTGTGTGTTTGCATATGTGTGATTCATCCTTTGGCTTTCATTGACCAGATGAGATCTGGTTATGTTATACATGATTATACTGAAATTTTCTTAGACTTTAAACCTTTAGGAATTAAAAGCATAGCTTTATTTTGTGATAATTTTACAATCTACATTGATATTTGTTTGAATATGACTCATTAATATTGGCTAATAATGATGTCAGTTCCTTTAGCAGTGTAAAATATTAATACAATGACATCACTGAAGTCCATGTAGGAGAAACTGTGTTTGTTTTATGATCTAATCTATCTCTTCCAAGAGCAGTTCATCAATCACATTATTTTCGTAATGTGCATGGTACAGGGTAGGGGTTGAGGGTTAATAAGGGGGAAATAAAATAGTGTAAGTGTTTATAAATTAGATTTCTTTAGACAAGTAAATTTTACTGGTTAATATGGCTTATGGCTTTAAAAAAATCAAAGTAAATGCTTCTCACCTGACTTCTCACTCTGGGTGTACATGGAACATAAACATATGGAGATCTCATTATCTGCACAGGTTGTGGGCTCTTGGCACTCATTATTATTGATAGGAATTTGTTGTATTCCTTATAATGGAAAAAAACAATGCTTGAAAATATCTATGTGTATTGTTTCATGGTTTATGAATATACAAGTGGTAAGTTTTCACTCAAATCGTTTGGCCAGCAGTCATAAGTCATAAATTCAAACAAAACACCATCTACCTCTGCTCTTGTTTATTCTTTCACTGACCTTGACCAGCAGTCTTATCCCTTGGGTTACTGCATCTAGCCCCAGCTAGTAATTGTTATGGTGCTGATTCCTGGGAATTTGGATTGGAGAGGAAGGGAAGGAGAACTAGGTATAGGCAACTATCCACTATGAACCAAAAATGCCTGTGATTTCTTATCATGTCTCTTACCCAGTAATAGCATCTGTAAA
>CAUYMX010074406.1:0-69334 GCA_963573855.1 Lepilemur septentrionalis
AATTCTAATTTTAGCTCTTTGAGGAATCTCCAAATTCTTTTCCACAAAGGTTGCACCAATTTGCAGTCCCACCAACAGTGTAAGAGAGTCTCTATCTCTCCACATCCTTGCCAGCATTTGTTGTTTTGGGATTTTTTGATAGAGGCCAGTCTCACTGGGGTTAGGTGGTACCAGCAACTCTGACCCTAGCTAATCTGCCTTCTTTTGAAAAGTTTCTGTTCACATCCTTTGCCCACTTTTTAATGGGTTGTTTGATTTTTTGCTTGCTTATTTTCCTGAGTTCTATATAGATTCTAGTTATCAGCCCTTTGTTAGATGTGTAGCATGTGAATATTTTCTCCCATTCTGTAGGTTGCCTGTTTGCTCCCATGATAGTTTCCTCAGCTGTGCAGAAGCTTTTTAATTTGATCAGGTCCAAGTTGTTTATTTTTGTTGCTGCTATGATTGTCTTTGGGGTCTTCTTCATAAATTCTTTGCCTAGGCCTATGTCTATAAGAGTTTTTCCAACATTTTCTTCTAGAATTCTTATGATTTCATGCCTTAGGTTTAAGTCTGTTACCCACCGGGAGTTGATTTTTGTGAGAGGTGAAGATCCTGTTTCAGGCTTCTACGTGTGGCTATCCAATTTTCCCAACACCATTTATTGAATCAAGATTCTTTCCCCCAGTATATGTTTTTGTATGCTTTGTCAAAGATTAGATGGCTATATGAGGATGGTTTTATATCTGGGTTCTCAGTTCTGTTCCATTGGTCTATGTCTCTGTTCTTGTACCAATAACATTCTGGTTTAGTTACTATAACCTTATAGTATAGCTTGAAGTCTGGTAAATTGATGCATCCCAATTTGTTCTTTTTGCTTAAGATTGCTGTTGCCATATGGGGTCGTCTCTTGTTCCATAAGAAGAATTATTTTTTCTAGATCTGTGAAAAATGTTGGCATTTTAATAGGGATTGCATTGAATCTAACACTTAACAAAATAGACATAGATGGGACTTACCTAAAAATGATAAAGGCCATGTATGTTTTATTTTTTAATAAACAGATCAGTAAGCAGTAGTCCAATAGGCAGGGGGCAGTTCTGTCAGATACTGGAAGACTTGGCAGAAAAGAGATTGAATCCAGAGTTTGCCACTAAGCCAGATAAATGCAGAATGATCAACAGTTACGAGTAGGTGACAAGGTCCAGCATCTTGGGATTACAATGGTTGGCAAAGTCAACAGGAAAAATCAAATTAACTCTGAGAGGTAGTGCAGACTCTGTTTTCTCTGTGTTATTTTTCATGCTGCCTGTTTAAGGTCTTCAGTGTCCATTTTATCGAAGGGGCCTGATCTGTTTCCTGTTCCTTCTCTGAGACAAAGATTGAGAGACCAAGACAGAAGGATTTCCACTCAGAATCAGATAATAAAATTGCATTTGCTTATTTAGAGAGAAGGAAAAGGAAACTCTTAAAAACATTCGTACAAAAATGTAATTCATGGTATGCCTCTATTATGGCCTAAAATGCAAATACTCATGAATTAATTTATAGAGAAGCCAGTATGGGGGAGGAGAGAGAAGCCTCTTCTTGAGTCGTGCTTACTGACAAAAGAAAATAAACATGGTATTTTATAAAAATCAGACCTGTCCTTGAGATAAACTTTATTTTGATGTCTTGTGAGCTCTTGATTGAACATCATATTGTACTAATTTATTTCCTCCATATATCAACTTTACTCCTTACTTCTGTCTGTTTTTAATATCATTATTATCTCAGTTATTCAATTTCAAACTTCCAAAGAGACCTGTCACTTTTCCTTCACAAACAAATATTCTAAGCCAATATTTCTGTAGTTGGTCTATGTTTTTCTTATATGTCCTGCTACTGCCCCAAATCTGGCTATAATTACTTGTTTCATGGACAGTTATAATTATCTACTTATCTAGAAATCTCACTGCCATTTTTACCTCATAAAACATTGCTTCTCTGAATGATAGTTATTTCATATTTCATGTGTTTCCAGTTTATTTTTTTAAAATGTCATGGAGTGGAAGTGATGTGTGCAATGTAAGGGTTATCTTAATTACGATTAAACCACTTGCCTTGGATTTCCTTCTTTCTTACTGGATGAAAATGGTAATAACCCCAGGTACCTTGGAAGATTTAGATTAAAAATGGTTGAGCTGCCTCACAACCTTTGGTCCCTGGATATCTTCATGGAGGAGCACTCATTCACTTGTCCTGGAGTTCTGTGTATAAAAGACTAAAATACTTCTATCTTATTTGAGCCACTTGTTTTTAGGAGGATTCTTCACTAGATTAGTTTAATCTGTGCCTTAACAAGTATATAGAAAGAGTAAAATTATTTTCAGCAAAGCAAAACCATGATAAAGACAGCTCAATACAACTTTTTTTTTTTTTTTTTTTGGAAAACCAAACTTTGTAATAAACTCTGATAAATATTTAGTTTTGGGGTGATTTATTTGTCAGCAGTGTTTAGAACACTATTCTGCTAGAATCTCATTCTGGAGCTCTGAGAGTAGAATGGTGGTTATCAGAGGTTGGGAAGGGTTTGGAGGAATGAAGAAAGGATGGTTAATGGGTACAAAAATAGAGTTAGAAAATAACTTCTAATAGTTGATAGCACAGTAGGGTGACTATAGTCAATTATAATTTATTATATTTCAAAATAGCTAGAAGAGAGGATTTGAAATGTTTCTAACACAAAGAAATAATAAATGTTTGAGGCTATGGCTATCCTAATTACCTTCATTTGATCATTATACATTATACACATATATCAAAATATCACATGTACCCCATAAATATGTACAGTTATTATGTATCAATTAAAAATATGTACAACAAATGATAACCCAAATGATAAGGAAATGGGTTCAAATTTCACAGAAATATTTATAGAAAAAATTTTACCCAAGTGATTCAAAGAGTAAGCTAACCTCACTGTATCTGTAATTATTATGTCCCCTCTAAAAAGTAAAAAGGGAAGTCAGGACTTGAACTCCCAGTTCAAGGGCCATTCAAACATTTATAAATAAATTTTAATTAATTGCTTCAAAACTTAAAAAATTATAATGTGAACATTATAACTTAGAGTATCATGAGCACTATAAATGAAGTATGGCCAAAATTAACCTCAACTTCTATACTTCCACTCACATCCCATTGACCTGAACTTAACCATATGGCCTGATCACAGCTTAAACTCAGGAGATTCTATTACTAAAAGGAAAAAGTTATAATGGATACAGAGGATAACTAGCAGTCTCTGCCAAATCTCTACGAAATAAAATTTGCATTTCTAACTTGTGAATTTAATCAGTTCCATGTTGCAATATTAGGCTATTATTCAAGAGTCAATAAAAGGATTCAACTCAATTTCTAAAGTGTACCTCATAGTTTCCGAGCTCTTCAAAGCCTGCTAGAAATATTCTGGGAATATTATTTGTTTTTATAGAAAATTGACCTACCAATTCTTCAAGACCCAGACTAACTTCTGGTATCATGAAGCTTTCCTAGTTTCTTCTTACCTCACCCCAATCACATACCCATCCATTCAATGAACATTTGCTTGGGCATCATTTCTATGCCAAGTCCTGAATTAAGTTTTAGGTAATTGTGGGTGAATAAGAACATGTTACTGCCTTGGACTGTGTCTCTCTTACCCTTCTATGTCTCCTCATTTCATTTAGTATGCTAGTTGTCACATTCTATACTTAATTGGAATTATTTGTTCACATAATCAATTTTTATTTCATCACCTTCTTGGGGCCAGGAACCACAGCTTGATTTTTTAACCCCTTCACCATTTAACAAAGAACATTACCTATTGTAGTCACTGAGTGCATTAGCCAAGTGAGTGGAAGAGTAAAAATCATATTGTCGGTATTCTCTAACACATATCTCTTATATTAAAGTTTTGTGACTCACTACTTTTCAAACTGACTTTGCTTCATAGCATACCACATTATTTCCTTTCACTGCTCAAATGAAAGTAGGCTTTTTGGTTTAAATCTATAAATGTTTTTCAATGAAATTGTTCCTGAGGAGATATTTCAAAAGAGAATAAGATGGGCTTCTGGCACTTTAAACACAGAAATAAATGTCTTTCTTAGTCCTCCTTATTAAAGGAGGACACCTTATTAAAATTATAATACATGAAATAAAAATTCATAAGACCATAGAAGTGAAGAAAATGAAAGTAGAGCCATCAATGGATAAGAAATGATAACAAATACCTGTAAGGTGGAAAGCACATGTAGGAGTGGTGTTCATGAATCAGCAAAACCATTTGCAACCAAGAATGGAGTGAGTGCGGTCAATGGCTAACAGATCAGCCCTGCAAATCCTTTCAGGATTTCATAACTTCAGACTCAGAAAGGCCATGTGAAATAGAGGGCAAGAGTGAGAATTTTTGTTGATAAGAGATTAATTGGAGACAATATCACTTCCCACCCCCACAGCCACCTCCTTTTGGTTCTCACAAAAAATCATTGTGTCCAGGTATTTACCACAGTTTCAGAACTCATTCTTCCATGTCAAGAGTGAACACACTCCAGGAGGTCAGTGCAGGAAGGCCTGGTACAACTGATATTGCAAGAGAAGAGTCAATTTGTACTATTAATAGAACAGAAACATAGAGGCCTCCCGGTGGCGGAGAGAGTGAAATAGATGGAATAGACATTAGGATTGAATATATGGAAAATATTGAATGAATGTTAAAAGAAGTTTTCTGGATTTAAAAAAATTTGAATTTGACACTGGAAACTTACCTCACCAAGTGTCACAGGGCCTGTTACATTGGACCAATAAGAAAAGTGAATATTTTCCTAACATACTGCTAGATTTAGTGGCAAACAATAATTACCCAATCAAATTACTGTGTATTAGTTATCTATGGATGCATAACAAATTACTCTCCCTGTTCAAAAAATTAGTAGTTTAATACAAAAATAAACATCTCTCACAGTTTCTGTAGTTCAGGAATTTAAGAATATCAATGTGGGAGTTTCTGGCTTGGGGTCTCTCATGAGGTTGCTGTCTCAAAATCTTGGCCAGGGCTGCAGTCATCTGATAGCTTGATTGGGGCTGGATTATTGGATTCTACAACACTTCACTCATATGGCTAGCAAATTCATGTAAATATTAGCTGGGAGCCTCAGTCCCCCCACAACAAGTACCTCTCTCCAGTGCTGTTTCACTGTCTCCTTGACATGATGCCTGGCTTTCCCCAGAGAAAATGTGATGATTAGTTGTATGTGTCAACTTGACTGGGCCATAGGGTATCTAGATATTTGATAAAACATTATTCTGGAAGATGTTTTTGGATGAGATTAATATTTTAATTAATTGACTGAGTAAAGCTTATTGCCCTCCATAAAGTTGGTGGGCCTTATTCAATCACTTAAAGCCTGAATAGAACAAAAAGCTGACCCTATCCTGAGTAATAGAATTCTTCCTGCCTGATGACCTTTGAACTGGGACATAAGATTTTTTCTGCACTCTTACTTGAACTGAACTTTGAGCTCTTCTTGGGTCTTGAGTCTTCCAGCTTCTGGACTGGAAGTATACCATTGGCTCTTCAGGTTCTCAGGCCTTTGAACTTGGACTGGAATTAAACTATTGACTCTACTGTGTCTCCCACTTGCCAACTCACTCTACAGACCTTGAATTGCCAGCCTCCATAATTATGTGAATCAATTCTGTATAATAAATTATATCTATCTATCTATATAGAGATAGATATAGATATACAAACACAGAGTCCTTGTACCCACCCCCACCCTGACAAAGACAGCCAGAACAACAAATAATCAACTACATTTGATGAAAATAACCAAAGGAGAGCATCAGGTTACATCAAAGCAATAGCAGAAATCCTGTAAAGCACAGAAACCCAGAAAGGTCAAATGGTGAAAGGAAACACTTGTTCTCTGTCACTCCATCTCCTACCTAGATCATCTCAAAACCAGGAGGGACTTGTCCCTGTGGAGAAAAGGTAAGCAAGAGGACCCAATCACCCCCTGTCAACACTTTGGATACCTGAAGTCTTCAACACTGGGGATGCCTGAAGTCCTCACATGTACTAAACTCTGCTGAGGGACTGCCTAGAGTCCACACAGCTGTGTTCCCCCAGGGAAACAACTGGTACTGTGACCCACCCTCTGTGGTCAAATCAGCTACTTTATTATACCATCTTGGGACTGGAACTACTACTTGAACATGTCCTGTTCTTGGGGCAAGTGGCCATGAACCTTTCCATTCCTAAGGCTTAGGTACCATTGCCTGGTGGTCTTCTATCCCTGAGCCAAGCTGCTGCTACACTCTACCATGTGGGGCCAAGCGGCTGTGGAGCTGCTCCATTTAGCACTCCCAGTTTCTGCTGCACCCTGCCCCTCAGGGCCTGAGCTGAAGTTGCACACTGCCTCCTAAGTAAACGATGCCTTGGCTGAGCCACTCTCTCTGATTCTCCTAGCTGCTGCTGCACCGTGCCTCCCCTGGGCCTGAGCTGAAGTATACCTGCATCCTGGGGAAATGGTGCCTCAGCCACCCATTGCAGTCATGGCCACCAGGCATGAGCTAAAGCAATGCATTGCCTCCTAGGGAATCAGTGCCTTGGCTAAGCCAAGCTGACCCACGTACCAGGCTGAGCTGATATAGTACTCTACCTCCCAGGAAAACAAATCATTGACTGAGCTGAGACACTCCTCCCTATAGGCAAAATAACTCTAGTACCCTACATGCTTGCAACTAGACGAGGATCCTAGAGACTGAGCTGCTGAGACACCCCGCTCTCCAGGAAATGGAGTCATCACTGTGCTGCTTTTTGCCCTCAGGGCCCAAGCAATAGCTGTACTCCACCATTCCAGGGACCTTGGTACCACTGTACCTGGCCTCACAAGAGTCTTGGATACTGCTACGCTTCACCATCCGAGGGACCAGAGTCACCACTACACAGTACCTCATACTCTAGGACCTCAATTAGAACTGTGCCTTATTGGATCTAGTTCCCAAATTGCAGCTATAACCTGCTCTCTGAGAAAAAGCCTCCAGAGCACCGCTTTTTCTCTGGAGCCAGGCCAGTGCTGTGCCCCGCCCCACAAGGTCAGAGTCACAGCTATAACCCAGCCTCTTGGGCCTAAACTGCTGAGGGTTACCTCAGAGTCACAGACCCCTGTGGGCAATATGCATCCAGCCATGCCTCAGAGTGTAAATTTGCACCCCAAGACCCAGGTGCCACAATAGGTTTGTGAGACTCAGAGCCTAGGACCCAAGCTTCACAACTATTCGGAGCACCTGCACCTGCACCAGCACCATTGTAGCTATTCACAGGCTATGTCACAGACTTGACACAAAGAGAGATCTCCCAGCATGAGTCTCCACATTGTGGAGAAAAATAGAATAAGAGGACTCCAAAAGCCCTTGACACTGAGAAGCCTAACAAGATATGCTGCTGCCACCATTGCTACAAACTTCTACAGCCAACCTAGGCCACTAAAGAGCCCACAGTCATCACTGAGGTTAACTGCAGCTGAAGAAGCTACGTGAGGCTATACCATTGCATCTACTCAAAACCAGAAGCACTGTATCCTTCCCAATTGTTACACTAAGACTTATCTGCAGGTAAAAGTCTTTCTCTATGAAAGCCACTCTGTAAAGTTTGGAAGAAGTAAGTTTTCCACCAGATGTACAGAAATCAATGCAGAGACACAAGAAACATGAAAAAGCAAGGAAATACCACAGCACCAAAGGAATACAGTAACTCTTGAGTAACTGACCTGAAACAAAAGGAAATTTATGAATTGCCTAAAAAGGAATTCAAAATAATGATCTAAAGGAAATTCAGTGAGATACAAAGAATTACAGAGGACAATTCAACAAAATCAGGAAAATAATTCATGACCTAAATTGGAAATTTAACAAAGGGATAGATGTCATAAGAAGCAGAAATAATTTTAAAGCTAGGAGTTCAATGAATGAACTAAAAAATAAAATAGAGAGCTTCAAAAGTAAACTAGGTTTAGCAGAAGAAAGAATCTCTGAATTTGAAGGTCAGTCTTTTGATTAAAAATTCTTAAATAAAATGCTAGGAAACTGTATTAAATAGTACATTAAAGAGATCATTCATCATGATCAAGTGGGATTTATCTCGGGAATGGAAGGATGCTTACACATATGGAAATCAATAAACATGATTTATCACATTAACAGAATAAAAGACAAAAACCATGTGATCATTTCAATAGATACAGAAAAGCATTTGACAAAATTTAACATCCTTTCATGATAAAATCTCTCAAAAATTAGGAGTAAAAGTTATGTACCTCAACACAACAAAGGCCATGTATGGCACACCCATAGCTAACATCATAAGAAATAAGAAGTTAAAATCTTTTCCTTTAAGATCTGGAACAAGATAAGGATTCCTACTTTCACCATTTCTATTTAGCATAGTACTGGGATGTCTAGCTAGAGCAATTAGGTAAGGTAATGAAATAAAACTTTTAGAAATTAGAAAAGAGGAAGTCAAATTGTCCCTGTGTGCAGATGGCATGTCCTTATATATATAGAAAACCCTAAAAATACCACCAGAAAACTGTTAGAATAGGTGAATTCAGTAAAGTTTCAGGATACAAAAATTAGCATACAAAAATCTGTAGTGTTTTTATACACTAATAGTGAATTACCTGAAAAAGAAATCAAGAAAACAACCTTACTTACAATAGTTACAAAAAAACAAGGTACCTAGTGATAAATTTAACTAAAGAAGTAAAAGATCGCTATGATGAAAACTATAAAACATTGATGAAAGAAATTAAAGAGGACACAAAAAAATTAAAATACATCCTGTGATCAAGAATTGGCATAATATTATTAAAACATCTTTACTACCCAAAGCAATCTACAAAATCAATGCAATCCTCATCAAAACACTAATAACATTTTTTCAGAGAAATAGAAAAAAATTCTAAAATTCATATGAAACCACCAAAGACCTTGACTAGCTAAAGCAATCTTGAGCAAAAAGAACAAAGCTAGAGGCATCACACTACCTGACTTCAACATAAACTACAGTGCAGCGCAGGGGCTGGAAAGAGGAAGCAGTTATAAAATTATAGACATAGTATTAAATTTGTCAAAGGCATGAGACATTGATGAAATGTCTTGAAAAAAAGTCTTTCCTCAAGGAAGGATGGGAAGTTCTGGGGAAAATTGTGAACATTTCTCATGCATTCACCCTCCTTCCTCTTCTCTGAATCCATCCCACACCTTTTACCAAAAGGACATTTCTCAAACAAAACTATGAAATTCCAGTCTGGGTTCCTATGCTACCCTATGCATAATTTTATCCATCTGTACACTGTACACTGTACAAAAGGTGCCAGTTTATGTATCTATCTCCCAAACAAGATGGTAAGATATATATAAAGAAGAGCAGGCATCTTCTTTATGTTTCTATCTTAAAGCCTAGGAACATATCGTGTGTATAGCTTTCACTTTGTAAAGGCTGGTTGGATTATTAGAATAATCATGTTTATGTTCAGACTGCCCAAGACACCCCTGTTCAATAAGCATTTAGTGTTCATGATATGCAAGGTACTGAGGCACAGTCACTGCCTTTGGGAAGTTCACAGTTTAGGGGTAGAGAAAGGCACATAAATCAATAAATAAACCAATGTGGTATGGCATTACAAGTAGGGTTGTTCAATATTGGGGGAGGGAGTTAGAGAAGAAAAGAGGCTATCTTTAAATATTAGTGGTTAAATAGAATGCAAAGGTACCAGCACTGTTACTTTAATCACATTTTAATCTGAACTTAGCAGGCAGGACACTCACTGGACAGTGTCTCTTTAAGTCAGACTGTTGACTTCATACAGGAACAAATAATTATGGAGGTTTCTATATATCTGTCATTTTGATTCATTGGCACCATGTCAATATACAACATATTTTGTTTTCATTGGTCCCTCAGTTCTTGCTATCATCCTGGCAACATAGTTTAACAAGAAATAAATTCTGCTTTTATCCGTTGATAAGGGGTTTTTCATTTTAATTTGCACAAATATCTTTGGAGAAAGTGGGAACAGAGTAAACTGTGTGTCTGGATATATTCATATTTCCTGGGATTCTTCTGAAACATAAGGCAGCATATATGAATGACCCTTGCTGGTCATGTGTTTCCTATGAGGCAGGGGTGAACAACTTGAACTGTGATACTTTATCATGGTGCCAAGTAAATGGGAAAAAATAAAACTCAAAATTCAAAGCAGACCAATCGAAAATTAAACAACCTTTAAACCTTTTTGACAAATAGAATTAAATTCCATAATTTTACACACACAATTTAGTTGAACTCCAATGTCAAGACCAATACATTTCTAACTATCCAGATTAAATACAATATGAAAATTTCACTGTGACTAAGGAAGTCAGTTTTAATTATGAGGAGTTAATTTCCATAGTTTCTCAAACAACCTGAATTATATCATATATTCACAATATGTCATGGTCAATCATATCCTTTGAAATCTTGTTTTCTACATCACAAACATTATATGCTCTTCCTTATGTACACTTTCAAATTCTATTGACTTAACTTTTCCTCATAAACTTCCAAGAGCTTTTGATTTTTATTTATTTATTTTTTATTTCAGAATATTATAGGGATACAAACACTTTGGTATGCAGTGTCTGGGCGATGGGCACACTTGTAGCTCTGACTTGGGTAGTGCAAAGGCAATATATATAACTAAAGTGTTTGTACCCCTGTAATATTCTGAAATTTAAAAATAAATTAAAAATAAATAAAATATCACGAAAAAGATTTTAACACATATGGAATCAACCTAAATGTCCATCAACTAATGATTGGATAATAAAATGTATATACACACACACACACACTCATGCACACACTATGGAATATTACTCAGCCATAAAAAAGAATGAAATCGAATCTTTTGTAGTAACATGGGTGGAACTAGAGGCCATTATCTTAAGTGAGATAACTCACAAACACAAAGTCAAATACTGCATGTTCTCACTTATAAGTGGGAGCTAAATAATGAGTACACACGGGCATCGAGAGTAGAATATAGACACTGAATATTCAAAGGGGCAGGAAGATGGGAGGTTGTGGGGGAGGTGTGGAATGAGAAATTATTTAATGCGTACTAGGTACACTAACTGGGTGAGGGTTACACAAAAAACCCGACTTCATCACTATGAAATATATCCATGTAACAAATCTGCACATGAACGCCCTAAATCTATATAAATAAAGACATACATGAATTCAAATTTTTATAAAGGATTTTCTAATTAAATGAAAAATTAATTTGTATTGTTTTCTGTGCATGAGTTATATGCAACGTGAAAAACAGTTTGTGTGGCTTTCAAGGTAAAGAGACGTGTGGGTTACATGTGCTTCACGAGGCCCTGGGCTCAAAACTTAGTGTGAGTTAACTACAACTCGCATGGCAGTTAATGTGTTAATTTACTATCAACTCATTTGAACCATGCAGCCAATCACCGAGCAAGGATATGAAGTGCCTACTGTGTTCCAGGCATTGTTCCTGGTATTGACACAGGATTCATGAAAGTTTCATTATCAAAAGCTTTCTTTGGAGAAGATGACTTTTTGGGGGTTTTTTGTTTGTTCATTTGCAGAGATGGTGTTTACCAATATATTGTAGGAACTATTGTAGTTGAAAATAATCTTTAATAGGATGATGTGAAAATATTACTGCATTCTAAAGCATTCAGCACACAACAAGTCTCTCAGGCAGCAAAAATTTCTCACACAAAGGACTGGTGAATTTCAGAAAGGTGTAGATTTTAAGATTTGCTTCCTGTTAAAAATATTTTTTTAAAAAAACCCTTAATATTAGAAAAAAGTTAAACTTGAAATTATATTTAAATCTGAGGGAAAGCAGCTAGTGATTAGTATAAACATTTGGAACAATTGCCCACAGATAGTTTTTTATCCTCTTAACTTGACTCCCTAAGGCTAACCATCAAGCCTGACCTGACCATTTTAGAGATTGACAATAGATGTGGAGAATAAGAGTTTAGTTGAGTATCTAAAAATATTCCTTTCATAAAAACCAGAACTATATTTCCAGGACACAGACCTAAAAACCGCATTTCTTTGTTTCTCCTTTCCCTATTTGCTCTGTCTCACTAGTGATTTTGTTAATTAACACGTCATCCAAGGATTACATCTCTTAGAAGTTCAGGAGAGTGTGAAATTGCCCTACTGGTAATGACAATAATGAAAGCATATCAGTCTCATAGCTATTACTATACATCTGGATTTAATATTTAATATTTTAAAGAACACTTTCTCCCGTGACAGAGAACTATGACTCTATGGCAATGATTATCAAAGTGTGATCCCCAAACTAGCAGCATCATGATTATTTAAATCAGGAGTTCAAGACCAGCCTGAGCAAGAGTGAGACCCTGTCTCTACTAAAAATAGAAAAAATTATACAGGTGCGGTGGCACATGCCTGTAGTCCCAGCTACTCGGGAGGCTGAGGCAGGAGGATCGCTTGAGCCCAGGAGTTTGAGGTTGCTGTGAGCTAGGCTGACACCACAGCACTCTAGCCTAGGTGACAGAGCGAGACTCCGTCTCAAAAAAACAACAAAATGTGTTAGGAATACAAATTATGGAGCCCCATTCCAGACCTACTGAATCAGAATCTCTGGAGGTGGAGGCCCAGCAATCTGTGTTTTAATTTAACAAGATCCCCAGGTGATTCTGATACATGATAAAGTTTGAGAACCATTGGTGTATGCAGTTCCCTCAGTGTGTTATGTGTGAATATATTATTTAGTAATACAGAAAGGCTTAGGTTGAATTATTGGTTAGTAATTTAAATAGTAAATCATTGCCTTTGAATGTAAAACAGACCAGTACAGGTCTACAGGGCTCCATCATTATTTTATTTCATTACACAACATGTAGGTCTTTTGGCACAGAAATGAATAATTGTCTTAGTAAATGTAAAAGAAGGAAATGCCATCTGTTAGTGGCGACACTTATTTGAACAAAGGCTCCCAACTAAAAATGCACTCAGTTGTTAGGGTTTTAAATGTTATCATATTCATTCTTGAGATATTGTCTAATCTTTTAGAGTTAGTTCATGTGTTTTTTTTTTCTTGTTTCTGTCTTATGTTACAATCTCAAACAGTTCATTTCCCATTGTGGTTTTACCATGTTAGTGTTATTTCCTCCAGATGATGCTAAGTTGTGATAATTATGATGCCATCAATAATTCTGATGCCAAAGCAATATTGTTGAAGAGGAAATAGGAGTTCCCCGATGAAGACAGAATTTTATGCATATTGACCCACTTTTGTAGGCTAGAAAGTTCAGCCCTGTTCATTCCCTCTTCTCCCTCACCCTCCACATATGATTTGTTGTCAGGTCCTATAAATTCTTTCTCGGCTTTCTCCATTCATCTTCCTCATTTCAACTCTTTTGCCACTGTTGTGACTCAAGTGCTAATCATCTCTCAACTGGATGACTTTAAATCCAGAGACACAGAAAGGATTGCTGTATCTATAAAATTGCAGCTCTTTCACAGTGACTAATTGTCCTTCTGTCTTCTAAAGTGAGCTCAGGCACTTCTTTATTGCTTCTGTTATCCCAAGTGAACTGAAGAGAAAAATCATCTAGTAGCAGATTGTGATGGTTCTGTTCCTTCAACCCTCCCTTGCCCCGCTCCCAAAATACCATATAATGATTGTGCCAATTCATTCAGTCTCATTATTTTTGTTATTGTTATGTGTCAGGAACTGTTTTAAACAATATAAGGATAAGAGCAGTCAACAAAGACAAAAATCAAACTCCCTGCTCATAGAATTCATAATCTAATGATGACAATGTGCAGATGAAGGCATGCATTATATCTACACCTATGTCTACATATGCATCTACACCTATATCTATATCTAGCTATCTGTCTATTTAGGTATTTTAGACAGGTTGGTGAAGGCGGTCCTCTGATGTGCTGACATTTGAAGAGACACCTAAATGGAGTGATTGAGGAAGCCATATGGCTATCTGAGGATAAAGTGTTCCAGCATAGCAAATGCAGCAGCCTAGGGAAAAGAAAGGAGAATAGTATGACTGAAGAGGGGTAAGGAAGGGGCAGGATCAAAGAAGAGGTCAGAGGCAGTCGGGACACAGATCCCCAGGAACCGTGCCGATTATAGTATAAGATTTAGATTTTATTTTAAACGAGATAAGAAGCCTTTAAGGTTTTGAGAAGAGAGGTGATACAATGTGGCTAATATTTTAAAAGGATCGCCCTGATTACTATGAGACAGAGAGAGTACAGGCAAGGAGTTGAAGAAAGGAGACCAGTTAAGAGACTATTTACAATAAAACTGATAAGATTTGATGTTGGCATGCCCCTGCATTGTAGGGATAGAGGTGGTGGTATTTCCTATTGGATTGAATGTGGTGGGTGGTAAGGAAATTGCAGGCAAAGATAAACATGAATATTTTAGGCCTGAGCAAATTGAAGATGAAATTGCCATTTGCTGAGAAAGGGAAGGACTTAGAAGGAGAAAATTTGCTGGGGAGAGGAGCTGTGGCTGGAGCCCCTCTAAATTCTAAAACAAGAATTTAGCTTTGGATATATTGTTTGAGATAACTACTAGAAATGAAAGTAAAATAAATAATAAATTATTTGAGTCACTATTTCAAGTGGGAGATTTTAAAATATATACCTCAAGTCCCATTTTTGTCTAGAATCATGTTATTATTGTATAGTGTTGTTCAGTATTGTTGTTCTTATTACAAATCAAAGCTTCTCATTCCTCAAAAATAAAATGTAAAGATGCATAAAAGAAAACCAAAAATTATTATCATCTAATCTTTCCAGAGGTAACTATTGTCAAAATCTCAGTGTATGTATTTCCAAATTGTATGTTACATGCATATATATTAGTTTAAACCATATGAAACTATTAAATCATTTCAATCATAAAAATAATTTTATATTTCAGCCTAATAGAGATACTCTTATAAAAATAGAAATATGCAAAGCACATTTATTTATGCAGTTGTTAGATGCCTTGCTTATTTCAACTGATTCTCTTATATAACATATGAGAGGACAAAGTTGGAATAACTGGCTGGCAATTAATTATTATATAATAATGAAAGGAAAAAGGTAGTGAAAAAAACCTAAAAAAATTCTACAAAATAGAATATATCTATAAAATATTAAGGGTCACATAAAGGCCCCAGATACACAGAAGGCATATGTTTTTAGACCTATTGCACAGCCAGGTGACTACAGTCAATGATGGTATAATGTATATTTTAAAATAAGAGAGTAAATTTCAAATTCTTCACCATAATAAATGATAGATAAGTGAGGTTATAGATATATCAATTAGCTCAATTTAATCATTCCACATTGTATACATATATCAAAACATCACATTGTACCCCATAAAAGTATATAATTATGATTAGTCAATTAAAAGTACTATTAATTTAAAAATATAGAAAATCCTATTAAAAGAAATAAAAAGGTCCCAGGCTACACCAAAATTACCAATAGACAAAATATCTGGACCTAATTTTTATTTTTTAAATGACTTTATTTTCTAGAGCAGTTTTAAGTTCCCAGCAAAATTGAGAGGAAGGTACATGGATTTTCCATATGGCCTCTGACCCACACACATGCAAAACCTCCCTCATTATCAACATGCCCCATCATACATATGTAGCCTTTCAGATGGGATTCTTTCATTTATGTTTCTATACATTTAAGTTTCCCCCATGTCTTTTTGTGGCTTGATAGCTCATTTCTTTTTCTTTTTAGCACTAAATAACGTTCCATTGTCTGGGTGTACCGTCATTTATTTATTTATTCACCTACTGAAGGTAATCTTAGTCACTTCAAAATTTGGACATTGTGAATAATGCTGTTATAAACATCCGTGTGCAGGTTTTTGTATGGACATAGCTTCAACTCGTTCGGGTAAATACCAAGGAGTACAATTGCTGATTATATGGTAAGAGTACTACATGTTTAGTTTTGTAAGAAACCACCAGTCTTCCAAAGTGGGTGTACCATTTTTCATTCCCACCAGCAATGAATGAGAGTTCCTGTCGCTCCACATTCTTGTCAGCATTTGGTGTGGTCTATGTTCCAGATTTTGACCATTCTAATACGAGTAGTGGTATCTTATTGTTTTAATTCACATTTCTCTGATGACATATGATATAGAACATCTTTTCATATGCTTATTTGTCATCTAGATATCTAGTTTGGTGAAGTGTCTGTTAAGGTCTTTGGTTCATTTTTATTTTATTATGTATTTATTTAATTCAGGATATTATGGGGGTACAAACATTTTGGTTACATGAAATGTATTTGCCTTGCTCAAGCCAGGCCACAAGTGTGTCTTTCTCCCATATAGTGTGCCCTGTCTCCATTAGCTGTGAGTTTACACACCCCACCCACTCTACCCCTCACCCCTCACCCCCTTACCTGACTGGTACCCCGTGAGTATTAGTAGCATGTGAGCACCTTAGTGTTGATCCGTTAGTACCAGTTTGATGGTGAGTACATGTGGTGCATGTTTTTCCATCCTTGTGATACCTAACTTCGAAGGATGGGCTCAAGCTCTATCCAGGATAATATAAGAGGTGCTAGTTCACTATTGTTTTTTGTAGTTGAGTAGTATTCCATGGTATACATATATCACATTTTATTAATCCACTCATGGATTGATGGGCATTTGGGTTGTTTCCACATCTTTTAAAATGTGGTGTTTGCATTCTTATTGTTGAGTTTTGAGCATTTTTGCATATTTTGGATAATAGTGCTTTATCTGATATGTCTTTTGCAAATATTTTCTTTCAATCTGTGGCTTTTCTTTTTGTTCTCTTGAAATGTTGATGTTTTATCATCATTTTGACCAAAATAAGTTGACCACCTGCTTTCAAATAAAATTATTTTGATGGTATTATATATTCAAACAAGCCATATAGATCTAATTCTAAAACCTCTAAAAATGTAAAGCTAAAGCTCTACATAAAATATTTAAATGATTCTGAATTTACTAATAAATTTTATACCAAGGCACTCAAAAAATTGAAAAGGATAGCAGTCATAGGCCAACCTAAGACATGAAACATAGCCTATTATAGAAGATTTTCATCCCAAATTTTAAAGCCAAATACTATGTTAAATTATTTTACCCAATAGAACAGAGTAATATTTTTTTTATTTAATATTGCTCTTTAGAGAGTTCATGCTCTTCTAAATTTTCTCTGTATATCCTTTTATTTTTCCATTAAGGAATATAGCATAAATATAGCAAAACAATTTGATTTACTTTAAAGTATTTTAATTATGGTAATTGAATTCTGTGTGATTCCTCACATGTATCTTATTTTATATTTCATAAAGTACATAAAGTCTTTTCTCTTTGTTCTTCCATTTTTTCTCATAATAACCCTGTGAGATAGTAATTCCATTTTATAGATAAGAAAACTGAAGCTCTGAAAGCTCAAATGTCCCTGTTAAAGATAATCCAACTAGTTAACTTTCAGAGCCTTAATTTAATTCTGGTGCTTTATAAGTATACTGTAATTTAGGACTCTTAACTAGTTCAAAGTGTCAGACCAAATGTAGACTATATTAGCTTACGGAAAGGTGGATACTTCTTGTATCCGTAGTTATTTGTAGCCTCCATTGGATACAGATGCATGCTAACCATACTACAAGGTGACCCTCAATGATCCTCATCTGCTAGTAGTATTCATTTCCTTGCATAGTCCCCTCCCACATTGTTGTATGCCTTCTGAGGACAGAACAGAAGAAGCATTGCAAGTTCAACCATAACCTCTTGATGATGCACATGGAGAGCAACTGAGGCTTCCAGCCAACAGCCAGACATACATATGAGAGAGCTGTTTTAGTAAGTGCATACTCCAGCCTCAGGCAAATCTCCAGATGACTGCAACTAGATGGGACACCTTCAACCCTTCCAAAATTCTTGCTCCACAGACAGTTTGTTATCTGAAAGCCACTAAATTTTTAGGTAATTTGTTATGTAGCCCTTGTACCTTTTAAAAGGTGTTAAAAGATTATATTCAGGAATCCATGTCTTACCTTCATTCATCTGTGTTTTCTTCTTCATTGGTTTCAATGGCAAGCAAACTTTCTCCCAGTATTAGCTTCAAGTTCTCATTTTCTTTCTTAATACATGCAGCGAAAGTCCCAGGTAGGTGTTTCATTAGGGTGTCTTTGGAGCAGTTATTAATGCCTAGGGGAGACAGTGTTTCAAATTATTCAGAACTACTGAGATTGGGGTTTGGAAATTCTCCTGTGAACCACACAGGTGAAAAGTGAAGGAAGGGCGGTTTACCAAAGGAAAATCAAATTCTGAAACCAAAATGTGAGGCATGTATGTTTGGGCAAAGACAACATACTTTAACTATACAAGTGTAGAATATAAATAAGGAAAAGTCAAGTGCTGTACAGTAATACTTTTAAGATACTAAAAACAAAATGGTAAATCATCTTCACTTTTAAGGTTATAATTAAGAAAATAACTTGTAAGTTTTAGTTGAAGAGAAGCAGAGAGATACAGACTGAGTAATGAGTTATTTGATGTATTTTTCAAATCTAAGGATTTTAATAACCAAAACAAAACAAAACAAATTCAGTTCAGTGGTATTTTTATTTTTTATATATATTATTTATTTTTTATTTCAGCATATTATAGGGGTACAAATGTTAAGGTTGCATATATTGCCCTTGTCCCCCTCCCCCTTCGAGTCAGAACTTCATGCGAGTCCATCCCCCAGACGGTGCGCATCGCACTCATTATGTATATATTATACCCATCCCCTCCTCCCCCCTCCCATCTGCCTGACACCTGATAAATGTTATTCCTATATGTGCACTTAGGTGTTGATCAGGTAAAACCAATTTGCTGGTGAGTACATGTGGTGCTTATTTTTCCATTCTTGGGATACTTCACTTAGTAGAATGGGTTCCAGCTCTATCCAGGAAAATACAAGAGGTGCTAGATCGCCATTGTTTCTTATAGCTGAATAATACTCCATTGTATACATATACTACAGTGGCATTTTTATTTACTGTTTTTAGAAGAATAACACTAAACAAATTGGACAATATTGGTTGGTGATCAAGTGTGATTTTAATGACATTGAGATTATGAGTTTAATACTCCCCTGTGTTAATTTTGGGACATAGTCAATAATCTTAGCTATGTATATCACTGGCCTTGAGGAAAGTTGAAAAAATATATGTAGCCAGCATATCTCTGCTTCAGGAAATATTGCTCATGGTGGATGTCACAGAGTTACTTGAAGATCAAAGTTAAGATTACAGCATTTGAAACTACTTTAGAAACCATCAATCACTAAAAAAATTTAAGAGATTATTACAGTGACATAATATAGCTAGTAAACATATCACAGAAACATGGATTGTTCCTTCAACTTGTCTTTTGTTGTTTGCTGCTGTAGGTATTGTAGGTTTTGTTGTCCCTTTACAAATGAAAACAAACAAACAGAAACCTAAATTGTAATGTGGGGCAAAAAGAAAACTATTAATTAAAGAAAGTTTTTGTCAGTTCTTGAAATGTTAATTGGAATACTTTCTTTCATTAAGTATGATCCTGACTGTTTTACAAATTCCCCATTTACACTTCTCTGGTATGCACGAAGCATTGTGGAAAGAGTTAGAACTAGTAACTTCTTACAGTAACCAGACATATAGCCTATCATGAAGGAGTTTAACCTGTAATTCATTTTGTCTTTTCCAATTAAGATAGTAAATACCTTAGCACAGTACCCATATCATATTCATTTCTGTAGATTCATTTCCAGATCACCCATCTACATTTCCTCTGAACTTATACAGGTTCCTGAGACAATTTGGAAAGACCAAGGTCCGATTGTCAATGAACTTGTTTCCTTATTTGTAAAATAGGATAATGAATCATCTTAACTACCACCACATGATTTTTATGGCTATCATAAAATAGATTGCGGAGAAGGGTCCTGATTAAAGAAATATCCTACAAAACTAGAAAGCATTTTTATCATGGAAATCATCAAATATTTGTTTCATATTCTTTCAGTAAGTTGAAGGCGAATCAAAAATTATTAATCAAGAAAACAACAAAATCCCATCTGGATTAGTTAGTATAAAGATACTCTATGGACTGCTTTGACAGAGTAGATTTTCAAATGTAACAAGATAAGTCAACTTGAGTGGTAATATATTTTGGGAAATCAGCTCACTATAAAATGTGACTGTAAACATTGTACTGTAAATGCTTTGTAGTTTTCCCCCAATAAAAATAAAAAAAACCACACACACACACACACACAAAATACACTCAAGATGGTTAACAGAATCTTTTTTTTAAATAAAAACTCTTAGCAGTTTAGGTATAGAAAGAAATTTCCTTGAGATAATAAAAGCCATACGTGAAAAACACACAGAAACATTTTAATCAACAGGGAACAGCTGAAATATTTTCCACTAGGATAAAATATAAGGCAGAGGATACCCACTTTCTCAACTTCCATTAAAACGAGGGGGAAGGGGGATGGATATCTACATAAATAATGAGTGCAATGCACACCACCTGGGGGATGGACACGCTTGAATCTCTGACTCAAGGGGGCAGGGGGGGCAGGGCAATATAGGTAACCTAAACATTTATACCCCCATAATATGCTGAAATTAAAAAAATTGTACTTGTATTTTCCTGGATAGAGCTGGAGCCCATTCTACTAAGTGAAGTATCCCAAGAATGGAAAAATAAGCACCACATGGACTCACCAGCAAATTGGTTTCACTGATCAGCACCTAAGTGCACATACAGGAATAACATTCATCGGGCATCGGGCAGACGGGAGCGGGGAGGAGGAGATGGGTATGTACATACATAATGAGTGCGATGTGCACCATGTGGGGGATGGACGCGCTTGAAGCTCTGACTGGGGTGGGGTGGGCAAGGGCAACGTATGTAACCTAAACATTTGTACCCCCACAATATGCAGAAAAAAAATTGTACTCTACTGGAAACACTAGCAAAAGCAAGCAGATTAAAAAAAAAAAAGAAGAAGAAGAAGAAGAAGAAGTGGTAGTTATCCAAACCAGAAAGGAGGAAATAAAATTGTCTCTGTTTGCCAGTGACATGATCCTAAATGTAGAAAGCCCCAAAGATTCAACAAAAAAGAAAACTGTTAGAACTAATAAATTCTGCAATGTTGCAGGATACAATATCAGTATACATAATTCAGTACCATTTCCATGCACAAATAATGATCTAGGTAAGAAAGAAATAAAAACCTTCCATTTATGATAGCATCAAAAAGCAATAATTAAATTTAACCAAGAAAGATAATCACATAGAAAATTATAAAACATGGATGAGAGAAATTGAATAAGACATACTAAAAGGAAAGATATCCGATGCCCATGGGTCAGAAGATTTAATATTTTTAAAATGCCCATACTACCAAAAGCAATATACAGACTCAATGCAACTACTATCGAAATTGCAATGGCATTTTTCATAGAAATAGTAAAACATCCTAAAATTTGTAAGGAACAACAAAAAACCTCAAATACATAGAACAACAATGGAAATAAAAAGTTAAAGACATCAATCACACATCCTGATCTACAACATCATTGCCAAGTTATCATATTCAGACCTTATGCTACTGGCTTAAAAATAGAAACAAATCAGTGGAACAGAATAAAAAGCCAAAAATGAAATCCAAGCATTTGTGCTCAACCAGTTTTTGAAAAGCCCTCAGAAAACTGGATTCACCCATGCAAAAAAAAAAAAAAAAAAAAAATCGATCTTTACCTGTAGCATACACAAAATAAACTCAAATTCAATAAAAGACCTAAACCCTAAAACTCCCAGAAGAGAACACAGGAGAAGAGCTCCTGGACATTGGCCTTGGCAAAAATTACTTTGATATCATGCCAAAAGCTCAGGCTTCAAAAGCAAAAATGAATAAATGGACTACATCCCACTAAAAGCCTTCTGTGGAAAAAATAGAAAGGCAGCCTAACGACTAGCAAGAAATATTTTCCAACCTTAATATTACGGCCTTAATATTCAAAGTGTATAAAAATCTCTCACAACTCAACAGCAGAAAACAAATAACTGATTTCAAAAATGAGCAAAGGACCAGAACAGTCATTTCTCCAAGGTATACATTAAAGAAATTAGCCAACCCACATATGAAAAGGTGCTCAACATTACTAATCATCAGGAAAACTAAAATTAAAACTACTATGAGCAACCCAGTAGGATGGCTATTATAAAAAAGATAATAGATAACAAATGTTGGTGAGGGTGTGCCAAAAAAGGAGTCCTAGTATACTGTTGGCGGGAATGTACATTGGTTCAACCATTCTGAAAAACAGTATGGATATTTGTAAAGAAATTAAAAGTAGAACTACCGTATAACCCAGCAACCCCGCGGCTGTGTGTATACACAAAAGAGACAAAATTACCACTTCATAAAGGCATCTACACTTCCATGTTTACTCCAGCATTATTCACAATGGCCAAAATATGGCAACAACCTAAGTGTTCACCAACAAATGAATGGATAAAGAAAATGCGGCATGTATACATACATAAATGCATTCATGCCTTAAAAGAGAAGGAGATCCTACCGTTGTATAACACAGATGGACTAAAGGACATTATGCTAAGTGAAATAGATCAGAACAGAAAGAAAAGTATTGTATGATCTCACCTGTGAAATCTAAAAAAACAGAAAAGAAAGCAAAAAATAAAATGTCAAATATGCAAGGAGAGCATAAAGCGGTGTTGACCAATGGTGAGCAAGTGAGAAAACAAGAGGGGGAGGTGTAGAGCAAAGGATAGAATTTAGTAGATATGTAGAATAAACAAGACTAGAGATCTTATGTACAACATAGAGACCATAGTTAATAAAATCATATCGTATTAGAGATTTTTGTTAAATAAGTAGATTCAGCTGCTTTTGCCACAAAAATAGCTACGTGAGATATGTTAATTTGTTTTGTGAACTAACCATTTTTACTGTCTATCTGTATCCCATAATGTCATGTTGCAAGCCTCAAATATACACAACAGAATTTATCTAAAGAATAAAACAAAGAAACAAAAATAAACTGAAACAAAATAATAACCATCATAACGGCTGGCCATAAAAGTGGTATCTCATTGTGGCTTTGATTTTGCACATTTCTAGCAAAAAGTAATGTGTAATATCTTTGTATATGCTGTTGGCCATTTGTATTTATTCTTTGGAGAACTGTCTATTCAAGTTTTTTGCCTATGTTCAATGAAGGCTGTTTCCTTTCTTATTGAAATGAGTTCTCCAGATATACTGGGTATTATTCCTTTATCAGATTTATGATTTGCAAATATTTTCTCCCATTCTGTGGATTGCCTTTTTCTATGTCGAGAATGTCCTTTGATCAGCAAAAGTTCAAAATTTTTACAAAGCCAAGTTTGTACTTTTTAGTTTGGGGTTTGTTCCTTTGATGTCATATCTAGGAAATCATTGACAAATTCAACGTCATGCAGCAATTGCCTTTAAGTTTTATTCCAAAAATATTACACTTTCATGTCTACATTTAAGACGTGGATGTCATTTTCATTTAATTTTTTGATTGCCGAGTAATAATTACATATATTTATGGAAACAGTATGCTGTTTTGATATATGTATACATTATGGAAGGATTAAATAGAACTAATTAACATATTGATCACCTCACATACTTATCATCTTTCAACAGTGCGAATATTTAAATCTATTCTTTTAGTAATTTTGAAATATACACGACATTATTATTAACTGTGGTCGCCATGCTGTGCAATACAGCTCAATAATTTATGCCTCCTGTCTAAAACTTTGTTCTCTTTGGTCAACATCTGCCCCTTTACCACTGTCAGCCTTAGATTCTGGTAGTTACCATTCTACTCTCTACTTCCAGAAGTTTGACATGTTTAGATTTTACATATAAGTGAAATTTCTGGGCCTGGCTTTTAGAATAATCTCCTCCCACTTCATCCAGGTTGTGGCAAATGACAGAATTTTCCTGCTTTTTAATGATGAATAGTGTTCCACATATGTATCAAGTATATAGTCCATATTTCCTTTGAAAGACACTCAGGTCAATTCTACCTCTTGGCTATTGTGAATGATGCTGTAATGAACATGCAGGGAAGATACGTCTTTCACATACTGATTTCAATTTTGGGGGGTACATACAATACCCAAAGTGGGGTTTGTGTTCACAGGGTAATTCTCCTTTTAGTGTTTTTGAGGAACCTCTATACTATTTTCCACACGAATGTACTAATTTACATTTCCACCGCCAACACAAACGAATTTCGATCTCCTTGCCCACACTTGCTGTCTTTCGTCTTTTTCATAACAGCCATTCTAATATATGTGAAATAATGGCTCAGTATGTTTCCTGGAGGATCACTAAGGAGGAGCATTTCATTTTTAAATAAACCTGTTGGTTGTTGGTATGTCTTCTTTTCAGAAATGTCTGTTCAGTTTCTTTGCCCATTCTTTAATTAGATTACTGGTTTTCTTGCTTTTTAATTATTTTAGTTTCTTGTATATTCTGGATATTAACCTTTGTCAGATGTAGGACGGGCAAATATTTTTCTTCCACTTTATAGATTGTATTTTCACACTGGCGCTTTTTTTTTTTTTTTCCAGTCTGTTTTCCCCAACCCCCACCCTGGTGCAGAAGCTTTCCAGTTTGATGCAATCTTGTTTCTCTGTTTTAGCTATTGGCGACAATACCACAGACCAATGTCAAGGTTTTTTCCTACTTTTTTGGGTACTTTTATATTTCACGCCTATGTTTAAGACTTTAATCAGCTATGAGCTGATCTTTTTTTTCATAGTGTGATTCAATTTTGTTCTTCTGTATGTGGATATACATTTTCCCCAAAATTACTCATAATGATGTTCTTTCTTCATTGTGTGTCTAGAAATCACTGTTGAAAATCAGTTGAACAAAAGTAAGAGGGTTTATTTATTAACTTTCTTCTAATTCATTGGTCAGTGTGTATGATTTTGCCACTTTTGATTGCTGTTTGGATTACCATAGCTTTGCAGTTCACTGTGAAATCAGATAATATGATGCCCCAGCCTTGTTCTATTTGCTCAAGTTTGCCTTGGCTAGTCAAGGTCTTTTGTGGTTCCATATGCATTTTAGGATTGCTTTTTTCTAGTCCTGTGAAAAAATGCCAATATGATTCTGGTAAGAATTGCATTGTGTTTGTTTGTGTCTGTAGTATGGAAATGTTAACAATTTTAATTCTTCATGACATGGACCACATTTTGAATTATTTATGTACATTCAACTTTTCCATCAATAATTTATAGTTTCCAGTGTGGATATCTTTCACCTCCTCAGTTAAATTTACTTCTATTTTATTTTATTAATTTTTTGATGCTACTATTCATGGAACTGTTGTCTTAATTTCTTTTTTGGATAGTACAATTTTATTGGATAGACCTGCTACTGATCTTTAATTGATTTTGTATGCTGCAACTATACTGAACTTGTCAGTTCTAACAGAGTTTTTGGTAGAGTCATTAGGGAATTCTGATATAAAACCAGGTCATTAGGAACGAGAGACAATTTAAGATATTTTTTGTTTTGTTCTGTTTTTAATTCAGATGCCTTGTTTTCTTTCTCTTGCCAAGTTTCTCCAGCTAGTACTTCCAGAAAAGAAGTGTGAGAGTGAACACCCTTGGCTTGTCCCTGATCTCACTGGAAAAGCGTTCAGCTTTTCACAGTGGATATGACGTTGGATGTGGGCTTTGCACATATGCCCTTTCTTCTATTGAGGCGCATTTCATCTGTACATATTTTTTTGGAGGTTTGGGTTTTTTTTTTTTCCACTGTAAGAGGGCGCTAAATTTTTCAACTGTTTTTTTTCTACATGCATATATTGAGATGTAGGTCTTGTTCTTCATTTGGTTAATAATGATGTATCACATTTATTGATTTATTGATGTTGAGCCATCCTTGCATACATGGAATAAATTCCACTTTGTCATGGTAAATAATATTTTTAACGTGTAGGAGTTACCACAACAACACAATAAAAGTCATATATGACAAACTCAGAGATAGCATCATAATAAACAAGGAAATGTTGAAAACATTTTCTCTAAGATATGGAATAAGACAAGGGTGCCCATTTTCACCACTTCTCAATCTACATCGCACTGGGAAGTGCTAGCTCGATCAACCAGGCAAGAGAAAAAAGGCATCAAATGGGAAAGGAGGAATCAAATTGTCCCTGTTTGCAGACGATGTTATCTGTAGAAAACCCTAGACTTCGGTAAGAAGCTATCAGAACTGACAAAAAAAAAAAAAATCAGTAAAGCTTCAGGGTACAAAATCTAATTACAAAAACCATACTTGTTTCTATGTGTTAATGCTTAACTGTCTGAAAAAGAATTCAAATCAATAATCCCATTTAAAAGGGATTCAAAAAAAATAAGACACTACTATCCAGAGATAAACTTAACCAATGGTGTCACACATCTCTACACTGAATACTGTAAAACTTTGACAAATGAAATTGAAGAAGACACAAATAAATTTATAATATTTCATGTTCATGAATAAAAATCAATATTGTTGTTCTTCTTCATTCTGCTAATGTGGTGTACCACAATTATAGACTTGCGTATGATGCATATGTTAAAGTCCTTGCAGGCCTTAGATCAATTCCATCTGATGACAGTGTAGTATTCTTTAACATGCTATTGACTTGCTAGAATTTTGTTAACAATTTCTATGTTTTCTATGTATCTGTGCTTTCTCAGGGATATTGTCCTGTAATTTTATTTTCTCATAGTGACCACGTATGGCTTTGACATTAGGAAAATTCTGGCCTTGTAAAATGAGTCTGGAAGTATCTTCTCCTTTCAATAGATTTTGAGAAGGATTGGTATTCGTTCATTTTTAAACCTGTAGTAGAATTTGACTGTGACGCCATCAGGTTCTGGGTGTCTCTTTCATGGGAGACATTACTACCCATTCAAGCTTCTTATTTTTTATTGGCCTGCTCAGATGTTTTATTTATTCAAGGTTCAGTTTGGTAGCTTCCATTTCTTTTAGGATATCTAATTTACTGGCATATTTTTTTATAGTATTTGAAACATACTATGAAATGTAGTTTGAAATACATAGTATTTGAAAAAGACTTCTGTATTTCTGTGTTCTCAGTGTATTTCTTATGTTTTGTTTTTGAATTTATTTATTTTAGTCTTCTAGCTCTTTACCTTGAGATAAAGATTTGACAGTTTTGTTATCTTTAAAAACAACCAGCTGATTGCTTCTCGGCCTTTTGGCTAAGATCAAGTGTAACAATAACCAGCTGTTAGTTTCATTGATATTTTCTATGGTTTTTCTATTTTATATTTGCCCTTTCTCTGTCTGATCTTTATTATGTCCTTCCTTCTAATCACTTTGGGCTTTGTTCTTCATTTGCTAGTTCCCTGACGTCTAACATTAGATTATTTGAGATCTTTCTTTTCTTTTCATGTATGCATTCATGGCTACAACCTTCCCTCATTACTGATTTTGCTGCATTCTATGACTGCATTCCACTTTGAAGAAGTGTCTATTCTAATGTGTTCGTCCATTTTACACTCAGACTCATTTTGTTGTTGATTTCTAAGACTTCTTTATGTATTCTGGAAGCTAAGCCCTTATCAGATATGTGATCTGAAATTACTTTCTCCCCCTTATATTTTTCTTTTTTTTAAATAGCCTGTACTTTAAGAGCAATTTTAGGTTGACAGCAAGAATGGTGGGAAAGTACAGCAGAGATATCCCATTGTTCTGAGAGCTCCCTGCTGAACTGAAGTTCCGGTACAGGCTTGGCTGGCAACCCTGCCCTAAAGGAAACGAAGGAGAGCCGGTGAGGGTGTTTTCCGCGTGCCTTTTATGGGATACTTATTTTACCTGGCAGATGGCCTAACGCCTAACTGTCCAACCCACAACCCGGGGGTCTCTCATATGAGAAATTTGTTTACGCTGGCAGGAACCCTTGTGGCTCTTGTTTGACCCTTGTCCAATTTATGCTTGACTGACCTGACCATCAGGCTGGCACTGGGAGCCCAACACTGTGTTTTCCCTGGTATCCCGCAACTCCTAGTTGTTCACATGGAAGGCACAAATTTAGTGCACCAACCCTCTAGCGAAAAAGTTCCAAGAGTTTTACTCACACATCTTGGGAATGGAGGGTGTAATGAGGCAGAAGGGCTGTCTTTCCTCCCCAAGTCGTAACTTGCTGTGAAGTTATCATCCAGTCTTGGCGATATTGAGTCTTCCTAGCAATGAATGTAAAATAGGTCTCAATTTAGTTCTTTTTTATTTTTTTTGCTTTTTCATATTTATTTTATTTTAGATTCTGTACACCTTTTTAAAAAAGATTTATACCTATTTCATTGCAGGGGGTGGGGGACACCAATATAAACAGTATTGTGTTTGAAATTTTTTAAATTCCACTTATTCATTGGTGGTATATAGGAAAATCATTCACCTTTCTTTAATCCTATAACCTTGCTATAATTACCTATTAGTTCTAGGAATTTTTTCTCTTTTATTATTTTTGTGTTTTCCACACAGAGAATCAGATCATCTACAAACAAGGACAACTTTATTTCTTCCATCCTGTAATTAATCCTTTTATTTTCTTTCCTTGTCTTACTGCTCTAGCAAGAACTTCCAGTACTATGTTGAAAAGGAGTGGTGAAGAAGACACCTTTGCCTTGTTTCTGATCTTATCAGAAAAACCACCTAGGCTCTCACTATTAAGTACAATGTTAGCTGTAGGGTTTTTGTACATGTTCTTTTTTTGATTTTTAAATAACTTTATTATTTCCTTCATTTTATTATATCATTATTAAATTATTAAATAATGACACAAATGATGATGATATATTTTAAATCAAACCAGTGACATCTAGTTAACAAACACAATGTGCCAATAATAATGAGGTAGATGAAGCATACAATTAAATCTCAACAACTTATCAAGAATGGTCCTTTTAAAAAATGTCTTCCCATGAGAATTTATTTTATTTTTTTTTATTTTTATTTTTTGACTATGTTCTTGACTAATTTTCTTTTAGCCCTGTTACCTGTATTGTGTGAGAAATCAACTGGTATTTCATGCATATATTTCTTTTTTTCTTCTTTTTTTTTTTAATTGGGGGAAAACTACAGAGCATTTACAGTACAATGTTTACAGTCACATGGAGTGTTGGTTGTACGTAGATACAGTTGGAGCACTATGTATGTACTCTCTGGACTACTTTGACAGAGTAGGTTTTTTTTGAATGTAACAAGATAAGTCAACTTGAGTGGTAATATATTGTGGGAGAATTTATTTTATTTTTAACAAGTTGAGGATGTCCACCTCCATCCCTAGTTGGCTGAGCGTTTTTAACAGGAACAGGTATTGGATTTTGTCAAGTACTTTCCCTGCATCTGTGACGATGTGACTTTTCTCCTATAACCTGTTTAGGTGAGGGAGTACATAATTGAATTCTAAATGTTGAACCATCCTTATATGCCTGGCATAAATCCCACTTGCTATTGTGTACATTTGGGGTTTTTTCTTTGTTTGTTTTTTGGGGTTTGGTTTTTTTTTGTACATTGTTGGATTCAATCAGCTAATATCTTGTTAAGGATTTTCGCATGTATGTCTATGACAGATATTGGTCTGCAGTTTTGTTTTTCTTTTTCAATATGTTTGGTTTTGATATCAGGATGATACTGCCTTCCTAGAGGAATTCTGACGTATTGAGTTTGTACCTTCCGGAAAAGATTCTAAAAACACTGGCATAAATTCTTGATTGCATGTTGGTAGAATTTTCCAATGACCCATTTAGGCTTGATGCTTCTGCTTGGGAAAATTATTAATTGTGTTTAAATTTCTTTATTAAAGGTAGGTGTATTGAAATTATTGTCTATTTCTTCCTGTTTGAGTTTGGGGAGAATGTATCTTCAAGGAATCTCCCTTCCATAGAGATTATCAAATTAATGTGCATACATTTATTTAAGATATTCCTTTATTTTCTTTGTAATATGCATGGCATCTTCCCTCATACTCTCCCTTTTCATTCTGATATTAACAATTGTGACCTCTCCTTAATTTTTTCAGACACAAATATTTTCAAATTTTAAGCGTTTTCATTTTTATTTATTTTTGGTACATAAGTTCAACTTATTTTTATTTTTACTGATTAGTTTATGTTTAGTTATTGTAGATATGTAAGAGTTGGACACATTTATGGAGTGCATGCCATATTTTGATTCCAGCAAACAAGGTGCAATGATGAAATTGGGAAAACTGGTTTATCCATCATTTCAGTTTTTCATTAAATCTTGTGTTGAGAACATTTTCATTTCACTTTTATTGTCTTGAACTATATAATAAATTATTGAGTATAGTTACGGCATTGTAATACTGCACACTACACCCCTCCCCCCCGCCCCCCCATCTACGTGGAGTACACTATAAGCCTTATAGCTTTGGTATTGTTTCAGTTGACGATGGTAGGGAATGTTGGGTCTGTCCCCTGTAGGATTCTCTGTCCTCCCCCCCCCCTTTTTTTATTTCAGCATATTACAGGGGTACAAATATTTAGGTTACGTGTGCTGCCTTTGCCCCACCCGCGGGGCACCGTCTGTCCATTCCCCAGACGGTGCGCACGGCAACCGTTAGGTGTCTCTCTCCCTTCTTAAAACTTTTTTCCTTTTTGAACTCTGTCACTTGATTATTTAAGCCAGTATGAGAAGTTTCTATGCATGTTTGGTGACCTACCCTGGGACAAAACTTTACAAAACCAAGAAATTCTGCCATTCTCTTTTTTCCTAAACTACATGTTTCCCTCCATTTCGTTTGCTTCCCAGCACCTTCAGGGACTTGTTTATTGTCAGAAAGAATGTCATTATAACACTTAATTTTTAACTAAAAGGAGTCCCAAGAGCTCTAAAACATCAGGCATTCCTTGCATGTTCCCGATCCCTAAGATGACGGCTGGCGGTTGTCGCCTCTGCTTACGTAGTCCAAGACTTATTCTGATCCACGTGCCGGAACTACGAGGTAAAACGTCATTTCCTGTCCTCGGCTTCTAGGAGCGTGTGAGGCGTGCCGCTACTGTGATGGCGGCGGCTGAAGTCGGTATGGCGGACGCGGACTCAGTGGACGAGGAGCCGGAGGAATCAGGGGCAACTTTGGAAAGCCCCTGGCAACAACTAGAAAACTGTGAGGAAGGTCGAGAGCGGACTTTGCGTCCTGGAGAGAGCTGGTGAGGCAGGAAGTCTGGCCTGTACCGGGGCCAAGTCAAGCCTGAGGAAAAGGGGCCATTGGGGTTTTGATCGGGAGGAAAAGAAAACGTGACGGTGTTTGTCACGGGATTGGAGTTGGGGGGTAGGTGATGTGTGTGCCGGCGGGGAGCATAGGCGACATTAAGTTGGGGACCGGCGGGAGAGACTACGTAGTGGCCTTGGTAAGCGAGAGGGTGCCTATTAAGAAATCACGTTTCCGGGAAACCTAGAGAGCTTTGGAATCACCTAGGAATTAGGCCAGGTTTGTGAAGTAAGTCAGAGAAAATGGGTTTGTTTGGAAGCATTTGGTACCTAAGAGTAGAGCGGGGTTTATTACGTAATGGGAAGTGGTCTGCGGTGGGAAAAGATGAGGGTTTTTGCTGACTGGCGTATTCACACTATATATTTGGAGTGTTGCTGTGAGATGGCATGGACTCTCTTGTTATTCCTGAGAAATAAAGGTCGAGAGTTTGGGTCTAGAATGTGGAAATGAAGTCGGGAGTTTTGGCTTTAGTGAGGTGGCAAACATCAGTGCGGCAGCCTGTTGGGGGGAGGAGTCCGAAGTAGCTTCAGTCTCGGACCGTGATTAGTTATAAGATTTGAGCTTACGTAGCGGCTTTGAACAAGGATAGACAGCAGCATCTTTTAGGATTAGTTGTTTACTTTCTTATTTACACTGTATGGTCATTTTCCTACTGTTAGTGTGAATTACAATGATTTGCTAATACCAGACCTCTCAAATCACGGGGTTTAATCTACTTTGGCCTTTCTAAATATATTGTCAAGTTTATTTCGTAATAATGTGGTTAGGACCTTTACAAGGATATCGACGATGTCTCCCTGTAATTGTTACAGGACTACCCTGTAAATTGTCTTGTCTTTTTTTCTTTTTTTTGGTGTCAAAGATATTATGGGCACATAGTATGAGTAACTGAATACTCTTTATATTTTCCTAATGCAAGATTTTCATCATATTTTTTTCTTAAAAGTTTGACAGAACTTGCCTTTTAAGGAATATCAGAACAGCACTTACAATAAATTGATAGCATTACTGTCATTAGTTCTAGCTGTTTTTTAGATTCTTTTGAATTACCTATTGTAGATTCTCAAAATTTGTGAAGAACAATTTTGTGTCTTTAAGATCCTTTTTATCCTTACATCATTGTACTCTCTAGGGCTTTCATTCAATGTAAAATAATAAGTGTAATAGTGGTTATTTGTTATCTGTTCTTGACTTTAACAGAACTCTCTTAAAGTTTCATCTCCAACTGTATTATTTGCTATGTGTTAGACTCCTTAGGTAAAGAAAGGGCAAGCAAAAGTCCCGTCTGTTCCTAGTTTATTAACAGGCTTTTTTGTAAGGCTATGGTTTTATGCTTTGATTGTTTTTATACGGATTTAATTGCATTTAACTTTATACATTGATTTTTCTGTAGTTGTTGAGCTAATCCTCTGATTTTTTTAATCCATTGATTCGCAAAGTTTAATTATATTGAGAATGTTTTTGCTTAATTTCATAATTATTTTGAAACATAGAAAAAAGTTGGAGAAAATTTTAAGCGTAATGTAACCTCCAGTATATTTAAGAAGTGGGCTTTTTTTCATATTTTCCTCACTTTGGTAAAATATAAAACCTTGTAAATATGGTCTTACAGTATGAAGATGTCAAAATTTATTTGTGCAGTGTATTATCCACTTGTGTAGTCTAATAGAATCTTGCACTTCCTAATAGAACATATAGTTGGCAAGCAGGATATCCAAAGTACAGTAGTTGAAGTATTTATGGAGTAATTTAAAAAATGCTGTCGTCAGTGTTTTTCTGTATGTGTTTTCTTTATACACACATGAGCATTTCTGTTTGGTAACTACCTAGGAATGGAATTTGAAGGTTACAAGGTGTTTGTATGTTTACTTACTTACTAATCGCAGAGACATCCAAAAAGTTTTCCACTTGCTAGGAACACTGTTATTGATTATTTAACACTGTTAATAATTTTTATCTAGTAACTTTTCTGAAGTTTCTTGTTGATTGTAGTAGTTTGTAAAACCTCTTATGGTCTTTATGTAGGTGGTCATATTTTTTGCCATTTAATAATACTTGCCAGTATTGCTGTCTTACAGCCTGGTTGATAATCTAGTTATTTTGTGTATTAATTGTGAGGTAATGGCAAATTCCGCTCTATACCCTCTTTCACTTAGAAAAAACTGTCATTTTTACCTACCTAGTCCCTACCTCCTACAGTTCTTATAACTGTTATAAGTTAATTATCTAGAAAGTTTTTAGAATAGTGCTAACCACGTGGTAAAATAGTTGGTGTCAGTTGAATTGTTATCATTTTGTTATTCATTATTTGTGAGTGATTATTTCGTTATACTGGTTAGTTATCTAATGTAGATTATAGGGAGACTAGGAATCTTTGACTAATTTCTCACTTCAGTGAGATTACTACTGAAGTTATTTTCCATTAAATATGATCTTTTCTGAACATTGTTTGTTATTGATAAGTTCATTTTTTAGTAGATTTACTTTGTATTATGTTGATAAATTTGATTAAGAAAAAAGATCCCTCAGAAACATTGTAAGTACATAATGAAAGGAGCAGGTTAATGGTGGATCAGTGTTTGGTGGCAGTTGATTTCATGAATTCTTGGTCATTGTGGTATTTTTCTTGTTTGGATGACATTTGCCTGTCTGCAGTTAATAATGACAAAGAATCATACAGCTAACCTCCAGATAACCAGAGACCTTTGTTACCTTTCTGGACTGCAGGTTCCTTGTAGAGAAGCACTGGTATACACAGTGGCAAGTGTATGTGCAAAGCGGGAACCAGGACTCCAGCACCTTCCCAGGCTGCATCAACAATGCTAAACTGTTTGAAGGTACCTGTGCTTCCTTATGATAACCTGCACTACTTCTGGACTTCTGTTTTGTTTATCTCTATGAATGGTCACAAGCCAATCTTTTAGAACTCTGTTGGTCTTCCCAAAGTTATTCTGTAGATTTCCTACCCTCCTTCTTCTCTGTGGTCCCCAAAGATCAGGTGAACTGGCGCCTTAAGGAGCGGCTGGTGGAAGGTGAGGACTATGTGCTTCTCCCAGAGGCTGCTTGGCACCAGCTAGTGAGTTGGTATGGTCTTACGAATGGTCAACCACCTATTGAACGCAAGGTACAGTGGGTAGAGAGGGCATTTTGGGAGGATACTTTGGAAGGTGTGGGAGGTGGTAAGTCCAGGGTGGGACCACAGGTGTGTATATGTCACTGTAAATGCTGGGTGTAGGATACATTTATGCTTATCACTGTCTACCCTGACGTATTTTTGTGCTTTTGCAGATGTGGTTACATCTGTGTATATACGCTGTAAGATAGATACATGTGTGTACCTCTCTCCCCTTAACAGGTTGTGGAGCTTTCCAATAAGCGGAAGGTTGAGGTTTACCCATTAGAGCTTCTACTTGTCCACCACAGTGACATGAACGCACTTCATGCAGCTCAGTTTAGCTACACAGACACTGTTGGTGAGTCTAGGGGATGGGCCTTGATGACTTGGCTCAGGAGGCACAGATTCAGACGTAGTTTCCGAAAGCGGGCTCAGGAATATGTTGGTTGGGTTTTAGAAGCCTGAAAGGATGTGAGCCAGATTTTGGAGAAGTGAAAAAACACCGGTGACAGTTGATGGTGGTGGTGATGGGTCCACTGATGAAATACAGGTTGTTGTATTTTGTTCCGTAAGGGCACAAAACAAAGTACTAAAAACTGGGTGGCTTAAAACAGTGGAAATTCACATAATTCACATAACAGTGGGAATTCCTTCCCCCTATTGAGACCCTTAATTCCCTTCCCCAACTGCTACTGTACATCTTGGTAAATTCACTAAAAATCATTTAATTGTACACTTCAAATGGAGTAGAGGCATGATTTGTAAAGTATACTTCAATAAAGAAAAAAAAAAATAGAAATTTTTCCCTTAACAGTTCTGGAGGCTGGAATTCTTCCCGCTATTACCACTACCTCCCCTAATTCAGGTCTTGCCCCCTAAAATAATGCATTCATCCTATCTCAGCACATAAAGAAGTCTTACATCTATTCCAGTATGAACTCTTAAGCCCAAACTGTTACCCACATATCAATTCAGAAAGTCCCATATGTAATCACTGGAATTGTCTATATCAGGTATGAGTGAGACCCTGGATTTGATTCATTGAGGGACAAAATTCCCCTTCATTTGTGAACCTGTGAAATGAGAAAACAAGCTACCTAATTCTAAAATACAGTAGTGATCTTACCATTCTGAAAGGGGGTAATTGGAGGGAATAAGGGGATTACTTGTCTCAAACTCAGCAGGGAAAATTCTGCTAGTTCTCAGTGCTTGAGAATAATCCTCTCTGGCTCATTGCTCTGCCTCTGGGCTTACAGAGAGCACATTAGGCCTGGCCTCTGGGCCATTACTTTGTCTTCTTTGGCTTCTGCATTTGTGGCTCTGTCCTTGGAGGCATTTTTTCTTCATTTTATCCTGTCTTTGTCTTTTTAAAGACAGGGTTTCTGCTTGTATAAAATTCTCAAATCTTTGTCAGTATTTCATGGGTGTCAAGTGTATTTACACCATCAGACAAAGGGTCCTCCACAGATCTTCTTGGGATAATTACATCTCTATTCTGGTTTCTGTAGAGATGGCTGATTGCATCGATGAGTCACATGTCTAGCATGTTTTGCCAACTGTTATCCCGTCAGACTCTTGGTTCTATCTTCAGACCAGACTGCCTGGGTAGGCTGAGATGTTGTTCCTTTTTGCTTAACAATCCTTTCCTCAATTTATCCCTTTCTTTTTTTTTTTTTTTGCTTTAAACCGCAAGGATAAACCAGGCCATACGTTCTACACTTTGCTTAGAAATCCTCTCAGCTGAATATGCAAATTTATCCCTTACAAGTGCTATTAATACATACTTCCTCCCAGCAGCAGAACAAAATCCAACCAGTTTTTGTGCCACTTTATAACAAAGGTCACCTTTTATGCAGTATCCAATAACATATTCCTCACTTCCTTTTAAACCCCCATCAGAAGTACCTTTAATGTTTGTATTTCTAGCAGCATTCTGTTTGTGTTAACTTGTGTACTGTATTCTCTAAAATGATAGCATTTTCTCTGCTGTGACTCATAATGTGTTTCTTACTCTCTTAGATCTGAGACCTCACGAGAGTTGCCTTTAATATTCGTATTTCTAGCAGCAGTCTATTTGAGGCAATCTGGGTTTTTACTGTTGTGCCTCTCACAACTCCTCTACTCATTACTCACACATCCAGTTGTACATTTTTATTTTATTTTATTTATTTATGTTTTACAGCAGTAACTCACTTACTAGTGCCAAGATTTGTTATTAGTCTTTCTGTGGTCTGAATGTGTCTTAATTGCCAATATGGTAGGATTAAGAAATGGAGCCTTTAGGAATTGATTGATTCATGAGAGCACCCTCAGGAATGGGATCAGCATGTTTATGTAATAGATACAGGACAGCTGTTTACCCCTTCTAATGTTTGAGGATGCAACAAGAGACACAGTTTTTGAAGCAGAGAGCGGCCTTCACCAGACACTGAATTTTCTGGTACCTTGGTCTTGGACTTCTCAACTATCAGAAATGCAAGGAATAAATGTTGCTTATAAATTACGCAGTCTCAGTTATTTTGTTATGTACCAAATGGACTAAGACAGCCTTCTAAGGCTGCTATAACAGTGTACCAAAAACTAGGTGTTTTAAAACAATAGAAACTTGTTCTCTTCATTGTTCTGAAGGCCAGAAGCCTAAACTAAAGGTGTTGGCAGGCCCAGCCTCTCTCTGAAAGCTGGAGGAGAAAATGCCTTGCCTCTTTCTAGTTTCTTTGGGTTGCCAGCAACGTCTGGCATTTCTTGGCTTGTAAATTAATAAGCCACTCCAATCTTTGCCTTCATCGTATGGTGTTCTCTCTGTATGTGTGTATATGTCTGTAATTAGGCCTGGTATGCTTATAAGATCACGTAGACACATAGACATACACGCATAGACACACGTACTATGATACTAATCCAGTGTTACCTCATTTGAACCTGACTACATCTGCAAAAACCCTATTTCCAAATAAAGTCACATTCATAGGTGCCAAGGATCGGGACTTCAGTGTATCTTTTTTGAGGACGATTCAACCTACAGCTACTATATTCCTTAGTCCCTTGAGCATGTGATTTGCATTTCAGTGGCTTAGGTGGTGTGGCACATCTGTGGCATTCCAAGGGGTCTCCTATTTTAAGCGTGAATTAGTCGTTTGAAGATTTACGGTACCCAAGTTTGGATATTAAGTATGTAGGTAGTGGGGAAGAGTCAGAAGTTTGATGCTGAGATTGGACAGTCATTCTGGTTCCCAGGAAAACCTGTAATTTGCTCCACTGCCCTCTCTAGACCTTGTATTGCGCACAGCTCGGGAGAAGTTTCTTGTGGACCCTCAGGAAGAGACGAGACTGTGGATCAAGAACTCGGATGGCTCTTTTGAACATTTGCAGAATACAAACGACACAGTGCTTGACACCTGCCTCAGGCCTGGGCAGGTAAGTGTTAAGAAGGGCTTTTCTGCTCAGGACAACTGGTACCTAGACTTAACTGGAAGTGGTTGCGTTGGGGAAGAGTGAGGCCCATGTGCCAAAAGGCCCCATTAGTACCTTTTTTCCTCTTTTCTTTCCTTGAACCCAGGTAGTGATCATGGAGACCCGAGACAAAGATGGCGTTTGGCCTAGTGAACAGCCACACTCCATGTGAGTCCCTGGGCCTGGGTGTTGGATCCATGGGTGGGGTCTCAGTAGGAAGGAGGACTGAGCTCATGAGCACATTTCATCCACATGTAGTAGGCCCTCAGCTAATACAGTTTCTCATCCAACCCCAGGAGGAGCGTTTTGGAGGAGGATGACGACTTTGAGGGCCAGCCGGGTGTCTGTGGCCTCACCAATCTGGGCAACACATGCTTCATGAATTCGGCCCTGCAGGTTAGGCTGTTGGGACTGTGTCTGGCAGCTAGGATGGAATTCAAGAGCTAGGGTGTGGGAATAGAGGTAGGGGACTAGATAGCATGGCAGGGCAGCAGGTGAGATGGGAGCTAGGACCTCACAGGTCTGGAATGGCATACCTACCACATTTCTTGCTGAAATACTAACACCTTTAACTCTATCATTCACTCTTTCTCCCTTTTCCTTCCCTTGTTACTACGTTCTTCTTCTAAAATACTGCTATCTTCTGTCCTCAGTCTCCTGCCACTTCTCTTTCTTCCCTTCTTGTTCTTCTCAGTTTCTTTTCTGTGTTCTCACCTGGGCTGTCTTGTCCCTTCTTTGTTTTACTCACCTGTCATCTGCTTCCTGCAGTGCCTCAGCAATGTACCACAGCTTACTGAGTACTTCCTCAACAACCATCATGTGAAGGAGCTCAACTTCTGCAACCCTCTGGGCATGAAAGGTGAGATTGCAGAGGCCTATGCAGACCTGGTGAAGCAGGCATGGTCAGGCCACCACCGCTCCATCGTACCCCGCATATTCAAGGTATGACTCAACCTTCCATTTCTGCTTCCCTTCCCTTATAACATATATGTATACATTTCTTTTCACTCTCCTGACTTCCTGTTTGATGGCCCCAATCCTCCTTCTAGTCCAAGGTTGGACATTTTGCATCCCAGTTTCTGGGATACCAGCAACATGATTTACAGGAGCTCTTGTCTTTCCTCCTGGATGGGCTGCATGAGGACCTCAATCGGGTCAAGACAAAGGAGTATGTGGAACTATGCGATGCTGCTGGGCGGCCAGATCAGGTAAACCACTCCTGAAAATCTTCCATACTCAAAGCCCGCTGAAGTCCACCAGAGCCTCTGTCTCAGAGACTCTCTGGCCTCCCTAGGATATCCAACACATTATTGTTCGGATAATTTATTCATACTGATATCAGCTCCACCTTAGGCTGAAGTTTAGCTCCAACAGCACATCTACCCAACACTAAACTAAGAATTAACCCCAACCCAGTCTCCTGCTCAAAGTAAACTCCAACCTGGACAGTAAACACGGTCTCCAAATATCCAGGTAACTTTCTCTCTGGATAACAGTGGTCCTAATCTTAACCCTCTAGGTATCTACCCCAACTCTTGGTTTCCCCTTGCCTCAGGATCCAACCCTCACTTACCTTCCTACTATGGCATTGTCAACAGGAGGTCGCTCAGGAGGCCTGGCAAAACCACAAACGGCGGAATGATTCAGTAATTGTGGACACTTTTCATGGCCTCTTCAAGTCCACACTGCTGTGTCCTGATTGTGGCAATGTGTCCGTGACCTTTGATCCCTTCTGCTACCTCAGTGTCCCACTGCCTGTCAGCCATGAGAGGGTCATGGAGGTCTTCTTTGTATCCATGGATCCAAAGCTAAGACCAGAGCAGGTATGGTAAAATGGGCACATTATGCGGGACATATGGGCAGACTTTTATTAATCTGTCATACTTCAAAGTTTCCTGTATTAACCTACCACACACCTTTTTAATCTTTTGTGGATGCTTTTTTCTTTCTCAGCACTGGCTTGTGGTTCCCAAGAAAGGCAAAATCTTTGATCTGTGTGTGGCTCTCTCCAAACACACAGGTGTCTTGCCAGGCAGGGTGAGAATCTGCAGATGAAGAAAGGGTTGGATTCAGGGGAAGGGGGGTGGAGGGGGATAGGCAGACCTTGTAGACTGATCATCCCCTTTCTGCGTTCCATTTCCAGATGATGGTAGCCAATGTTTTAAGTCACCGGTTTTACAAGATTTACCAGGTAGAAGAATCTCTGAGTGAAATCTTAGACCAAGATGATATCTTCATGTGAGCAAGGCACCAAGACACCTCCTGTTTCCTTCTGTATGACACCAGCTAGGCTACCTTCTCTCTTTCTTTCCTCACCTTATTCACCTGGTACTTCCCAGTGTGATGTGTCTTACAGTCAGTGGGGTGACATAGTCTTAGACTGCATATCTTTAGATGTTTTCTTCCTTGTTAAGAGGTAAAGGCTACCGATTTATATGTATTTTGTTCAGCACCTACTAAGTGCCGTGTGTACCAGATGCTGACCTGAACTTATTATTTATTTCTATTTCTCAAAAACAAAAAGGGTGTTTTTTGAAATAGCACTAATCACTATGAATTTCAAAAACTTCAGAACATAAGACCTTTTAGAGAAAAGTTAAATTTAGGAGTAATCAAAAATTAAAAGAGATGTTTGTAAATTGTATAATGGTTTTTTAAAAAAAAAAATTATGTGATTTTTCCCAGTACCCTTTTCATGCCAAAGCACGTTTTAGAAAGATTATATAAACAGCAAAGTACTGTGTAAAATTATCTAACACTTTGTAAATCACAAAACATTTGGTGACCTTTCAGGTGCTTTCAAGGTATTTTTAAGCTGTGAGTATGTGAAATAGCTGGGACAGAGCCAGGGAATCTTCATCTGAATGTCCTGATTGGACCTGACCTGATTTCTAAACTCCCCTCCTTCACAGATACGAGGTGTCAGATAGGGCTGGGAAAAGTGAGGGCACAGAAGAGGACATTGTAGTTCCTGTCTACCTGCGGGAACGCATTCCAGCCCAGGACTATGATGACTCTTACCATGGCCTCGTGCTCTTTGGGTATCCGCTCCTGGTGTCAGTGCCCCGGGACCAACTCACCTGGGATAACTTGTATTGCATTCTACTGCATCGGCTCTCGTGAGTGTGTCCTTCCTGTGCAGGAGGGAAAAGGTGATGCCTGAACTCTGACCTAAATAACCAGTTGCTTGATACTTATCTTTCAGCATCCAAAAGACATATCAAACTCAATGTGTAGTGTTTTTTCCTCTCTACACGTCCAGCTGTACCACTGCCCCACTTAGGTTTTGAGGGTCTAGAAATGAGCAAAAATCAAATATAGGCAACTTAATCTTGTACATAGTTGTCCTTAGAGAGGCATGGTTAGTTGTGCTTTTACCAGTAGACTTTTGTCAGACTTAAATTTCAGAATCCTTTCCATGGCTAACAAAGCAGTAGATTATATGGTTACTGGTTGTACATTAATCTCTCCTCCCTCATTCTGTATTTGAATGCCACTACTCAGAGTTGTTTCCGGATTGAAATGTGTAGCAATTTGTGTTTGTTTACCATTGGCTTGTTTTAATACTAAAATACATACTCCTATGGCATACAGTTGTCATGTCATTGCTGATGTGCTTGCCTTCCGTGTATTTGCAATTAACGACTGGTTGTGTGTAGGCTGACCAATGACTTCCTATAATAAGTCCTGGATTCTTCCTCTCTCTGCCCAAGTGCCCTTGTCTCAAGAGCGCCCTTTTCTCTGCTGGCAGACGCTATGTGACCAGGCCCAACTCAGATGATGAGGACAGTGGGGATGAGGAAGGTGAAGAAGAGGAAGGAGCGTGCATTGACGAGGACGAGTGCCTGTACAAGTGGTCCCATAGCCTGAGTGAGGATCAGGAGTTGGGAGTCTGGGGTAGGTCTGATTGATCCAGGGTTCTTTGGATATACGTTGTAGTTCAGACCTCTGGGACTTACATAATTTCATATCTGAAATTCTCTCTTGTCTTAGGAGATACAGAAGATAAAGGCAACGTCTCTAAGGCAGGGTACACAGCAGGGGACAGTCCCCAGGACCCTGAGCCAGAACATACCAGGGCCAGGTCTAGAGTCTTGGGCAGGAGCCAGGCCCCGTCAGACAGCTCCCCTGGCCCATCTCGACGACAGCGCAAGCTGCTGTTCACCCTGCAGACAGTGAATTCCAATGGTACCAGTGATTATTCAGCTATCAGTGAGGATGGCCATAGTGTCTCCTTCAGCTGTAAGCTGGCCAGGATAAGGGAGCTAGGTGGGGGAATTTCTTGGCAGCAGGGCCTTTTGACTACCTGCTTCTCACCTTTAGCCCAGCCATACATCGCCATTGACTGGGAGCCAGAGATGAAGAAGCGTTACTATGACAAGGTGGAGGCTGAGGTAAGTAGGATCCTAGGGGTTGGGGACATGGTCAGATGTGTCCCCTCGTCTGTCTTTATGCTCTGCCTCCCCCAACTCCTGCAACTGTGAAGAGAACTGGGACCAGGTTCAGGTCCAGTCCAACCTTGGAACCTGAATTACCCATTTGATAATTCCCAGGGCTGCAAATTTCTGTTTCTCTTTTGGGCAAAAGATTGATCGTCTCTTGGGAATCTGTAGGGAGGAAGTGCAGTGAGAAGAGACTGTTAGGAAGTTCTCCTCTAAATCCTTTTGATTAGGTTTTTTTCTAGATATAAAGCCTTTTGTCTGTTTTTATTTTTTTTAAATCTGTTGCAATGTCCAGCATCTTTGTAATAGTACTGGTAGTAACAAATGATAATGTCAGATGGATATATCATATTCAATATATGCTAAGTGGGAACTGTTGTAAGGTCTTAACCAATGTTAACTTTTAATCCTCAGAGGAACCCAATGAGTAAGTTATAGGCATTATCATCCCTGCTTGCAGGTCAGGAACCTGAGGTACAGAAGGTGAAATGAATTATCATAACCAGTAAGCAGCAGGGCTACTATTCAAACCTGGACATTCTATCATCAGAGTTCATGTTGCTGACACTTTGCAGGTGTTCTCCACTACACACTCACTGTTTCTCTCACTCAGCTGTCTATTTCTCTAACCCTAGGACTTTGTGAAGCATGACTGCACAGAGTATGTTCTGAAGAAATCTCCGGTCAGGTTACAGGAGTGTATTGAACTCTTCACTACTGTGGAGACTCTGGAGGAAGAAAACCTATGGTGAGGGGGCCAGATAGAGTCCCCGGGACTAAGCAACCTGGTCTTGCCCTCTTTTCTAAATATGCCCTTTCATATTCTCCTTCATGCACGCATTTGCCCCAATGGCCTATAGCACTCCAGGTTATTCTAACCTCGGGGTCTTTTTCTGGATTCTTTTTCTCAGAAAAAGTATTTTCCACATATCGGCAGGAACTTCTCTTTACTTAAGTCTCTGTTCAAAATCACCTTCTAAGGGCCTGCCTTACTACTATAAAAAATGTTCCCAGACTTGCCCTTGTTCTCCTTTCATTCTCTCATCACTTTTTTCATTCTAGCTATTGCTGCTTGATGTCATTCCTAGTAGTCTGTTTAAAGACACTGTTGTCTCCATTAGAACATAAACGTCTTGAGATAGGAATCTTTAAGTATGTCAAGTGTTTCTCATTGTAGCTGTTGGGCTGCAGTAGGCATTTAGTAGATATTTGGAAAGTAAACAAAGAACCAGGAAGACAAAGCCAGTCTTGAACAAAATTTGCACGGACTAGATAGACAGTATAGTACCAAAGGGTAAAACATTAAGTCCTTGTGAATGAAGGAATAAAATAATAGGAAGGAATTAAACTGGAAGGACACAGGCAGGCTCTACAATTAGACCAGCATCTCTCTAGAACAGAAACAGCAAAGTAGTAATGGGCAGGGTATGGGATCTGTATGGAGTAGACATGGAACAGGAAGGCCAAATAGTACAAAGAGAATGTTCAGGAAGTGTCTTGTTTACTGACTCAGGTTTTGTCTGTAGGTACTGCCCCACTTGCAAGCAACACCAGCTGGCCACAAAGAAGCTGGACCTTTGGATGCTGCCTGAGATCCTCATTATTCACCTGAAGCGCTTTTCCTACACCAAGTTCTCCTGCGAGAAACTAGACACTCTTGTGGAGTTCCCTATTCGGTCTGGGGATAGGGGAAGATGGTTGAGGGGAACATAGGGAGTGGCCACAGTGACACTAGTGCTAACCATCTTCTGATCCACAGAGACCTGGATTTTTCTGAGTTCGTCATCAAACCACAGAATGAGTCGGATCCGGTGCTGTACAAATACGATCTGATTGCAGTATCAAACCATTATGGTGGCTTGCGTGATGGACACTGTATGTGCCAAGCTCTGAACACGGGGATCATTTTGAGGGTCTTGACTGGGGTAGTTAGGGTATCCCTGGTGGGTAGCTGGGGTTGTGAGCCAGTAGGTCTTGGTTGAGTCTAGACATCTCCCAGTGGCTGGAGGGTGAATTTGGATGGTCTCCTGCTCCCTTACAGACACGACATTTGCCCGCAACAAAGACAGCGGACAGTGGCATTACTTCGATGACAGCAGTGTTTCACCTGTGGCTGAGAGCCAGATAGAGGTATTACCCCTGTCACTACCTGACTGTCCACCCTTTCTTCTCCTGAACTTACAGACTGAGATTTCTTTCTTCTTCTTGCAGTCAGAAGCAGCTTATGTTCTCTTCTACCAACGCCAAGATGCAGCACAGTGCTTCTCATTGCCTCCTGATTCACCTGGCCCCAAAGCATCCCCTGCCCAGGGGTTCCTCTCATGTTCCGAGTCAATGGATGTGGACTAAGGAAGGGCCCTTAGCCCTTTTTGTATGGGAGATAGCTAACTTCACCACTTTTCTCCCTAAGTCCACTCTCTGTTCCCCCTCATTGTCCCCAATCCTCCTAATCTGTCAGGTCCTTTCTACACAACATTCCAGGCTCACTTATGGCCAACGTTTTTGTACCCTGTCCAGAAAGGCAGTGGGAATCCTGCTTGTTTTTGGAATTATAACATCTTGTTTTTCATGACTTGGGGCATGGTGGGGGTGCTTAACACAGTGTATGTTCTTCAAATCTGTTTCTTTTAGCTGTGTATAAAAAGACCTTCACTCAATGGTGTCTGTTATGTTTTTATTGTACTGGTTAAGTCTAGCTGTGTTTAAACTAATTATTGAGTGGTAGTTGCGAAAAGTACCATGCATCAGCTATCTACCAAATGCTTTGCTAAGGATTTTTGAACAATCAACTACAGTAGCTCCTGCTTATTGTGATGTAAGTGCTGCCCTGCCTGCAAGTGACATCAGCTGGCCACAAAGAAGCTGGACCTGTGGCTTCCTGATACCATCATCATTCACCAGAAATGCTTTTCCTACACCAGGTTCTCCTGCAAGAAACTAGACACTCATTTCAAGACCCCCAGTGGGTGCCTGAAACCACAAATAGTAACTAACTCTGTTTTTTCCTAAACACACATACAGATGCTTAATTTATAAATTAAGCAAAGTAGAGATTAACCACATTAATTAAAAAACAGGACAATAATGAAAATATACTGTAATAAAAGTTACACGAGTGTATTCCCCACATCATCTGAAAATACTGTATTATTTGTGGACTGTAGTTGACTTAGGTAACTGAAACCACAGGAAGCAAAACTGATCGGGTGGGGACTGCTGTATGCTTTTAAGAGTGCTAGCTGGTAACCAGCAAGATTTTCTTTAACAGAGGTAAAATTCATACAGTGATCATGCCATGTTTGTAATATTTACAGTATGAACACAGGATGCCTTTCCATTTAAATTTTTGTTTTCTTTGAGCAGAATATTTTGTTTTTAGTGCAAACATCTTGCACCTTCTTTGTTTAATTTATTTGTAAGAATTCCTTTTTCCCCTTCTTTTATTTTTAGTTGACACTTAATTGTACACATTTTCAAGATACAGAGTGATAATTGTGATACATGTGTACAATGTATAATGAGCAAATCAGGATAATTAGCATATCCATCACCTCAAACACTTAACATTTCTCTATGTTGTGGAAATTCAAAATCCTCTTTTTGAAAATTCACACTAAATTATTTTTAGCAGCATTCACCCTACATTGCTGCAGAAAACTTAGAACTATTCTTTCCATCTGTCTGTAACTGTGTGTCTGTTAACCAACCTCCCTATCTTCCCCTCTTCCCTGCAATTCCAGCCTCTGATAACCACAATGTTACTCTCTGCTTCCATGAGCTCAATTTTTTTTTTCTTCCCACAAGGAACTGAGAACATGTGGTATTTATCTTTCTGTACTTTATTTATTTCATTTAATCTAATGTCCACCAAGCTCATCCATGTTGCTATGAATGACAGAATTTCATTCTTTTTATGTACTACATGTTCTTTGTCCATTCATTAATTGTTGTACCCTTAGGTTGATCCATATCGTGGTTTTTCTTTTACTGTCTTTGGAATCCTTTACCTTTGACTTTTGATAGTTTGAACTATAATGTGCCTTGCAGAAGACTTTTCTAAATTGAATCCCTTTTGGGATTCTTTGAGCTTCCTGTGGATGTTATTATCTCTTCTAAGACTTGAAAAGTTACGAGCTGTTAGTTTACTAAATAGGTTTTCTGTGCCTTTCCCATCTCTCCTCCTTTTTGAACTCCCCAAATTTGAATGTTTTCTCCATATTTCATGTAGACTTCATCATTTCCCCTGAGTTATTTCAAAAGTCCTGTCTTCAAGTTCAGAAATTTTTTTTGATCTAGTCTGTTGTTGAAGCTCTCAATTGTACTTTCAAATTTTATCCATTTAATTCTTCAATATCAGATTATATATTTGGTTCTATTTTATGATATCTATTTTTTGAACTCACTGATATTATAAATTGTTTTTTGAGCTTTTTGTGTTCTGTGTAGGTGTTCTCTTGTATCTTGCCAAGTTTCCCTAAGACTATTATTTGAATTTCTTTCTAGGTATGTTACGGACTTACTTTTCTTTGTGGTGTGTTGCTGGAGAATTACTGTGTTCCTTCAGAGGTGTCATGCTTTCTTGCATGCAAATGCTGCGTGCGCACGTGTGTGTGTGTGTTTTCTGACATTAATATCCTTATTTGGTGGACAATTGCTTATTCCAATTTTATGTAGTTGCTTTCACAGGGGAAGACTTTCCTGTAGATTTATCTATAGAGTGGCGTGGGTAGAGTACTTTGGCTTTGGGTAGGCACTGTAGTGTAGTAGCCATATGATTTTTTTGAACTTACTAATATCACAAGTGTTTTTGTAGTTTTTTGTATTGTCTATAGGTGTTCTCGATTTTTTCAGCTATCATCAGCATCTGCAGTGTCTTCATATTTCCTCAGTGGCTGTGGAGTCTGTGAGGCTTGCTGGCAACTGGAGTGTCAGGCAGGGCAAGTGGTGTGGCGGGGTACCATCTTTGGCAGAGACAGGACTAAGATCAATTGGTCCTCTGACCCCCAGGTGGCTCATGGAGGTGTCATCAGTGGTGCTGGTGGGTCTCAAGTGAGCAGGTCTTCAGGCCCCTGGGTACTAGGTAAGGCATATGGCCATCAGTTGTGGCAAAGGCTGGCTGGTACTTGGGCCCCCAAGATGTGTAGGTAGTGGCAGTAGTGGGAGTGGGCCCCGAGATGGGCTCCCAGTGGGCTGGTCCTCATACCTGTGGCCAGTATGCACAGGCCTTGGTAGTGTTGGCAGGCCAGTCCTTGGTATGGTACCTCAATATGGTACATGCAGCAGTACCTGGGAAGGAGGCAGCAGCAGCCTGGGAAGATTAGGATTTGGTTCCATACCGTGGTGTGTGGTGGTCTGGATACTGCTGGGGAGTGGGTTGCTTTCAGTGACAGCATGCTTGGGCAGTTTTTTCCAGGCTCTGGGGAACATGTGCTATAGTCCCCGTGTCTTGTAGGCAGCTTCCCTGTTGTGCTGGAATTCCTGGGGTATTAGGGCACGGCATTGCCTTAGTGCCAGGAACCTGTCCATGTTGCTGTCTCCAATTGACATTTTGATGCTGGCGCCCTGTGGTTGCATGTGGGGGATGTCAGTGGAGCTCCAAAGGTGTGGAGATGGGGGGTCTTTTGGGACCCAGAGCAAGATGTAGTCCAGTGTTGGCTTTGCTTTCAAAATGGTGCCACAGCCATGCCACAGTAGCCTGAGTCTTGGGGTGAGTGGCACCCACAGTGAGTTCTTTCTCTGACACAATGTAGTTGCATGGACTTTGTGCAGCTCTGTGTACTAGGCTCAGAGCCTGTAAGGGCTGCGGGAGTTATCTGGTAGCTGGGATTGCAGGCATCTGGTGGAATTATGACTGTGGGAGTTGTCTCACCTAGGTTTTTTTCCACAATGGGTAGTTCCTTCTGTCTTCGAGCCAACCACAGATGGCTACTTTGCTTCCCTCTCAATGCTTCTGTTTTGAGATTTTTATGCCTTAGAGTGTCCTTGTCACTTCTTCTCTAAAGAGAGATCTATCCTCTTAGACATTCTTTTCAGCTCGTGGTTATCTACTTGCTATTCTGGTTATTATTTGTGGAAGAGATGAATGTTAGGATCCTCTAGTCAGCCATCTTGTTGCGTCCAGCCTATTATTTTGTATGCTGTTATCAATTGAGTTTTTTTTTTCAAATTTGCTGTTCAAATTGTTTATCGCTAATGTGCGTGTATATACAACTGACCTTTATTTTTATTTATTTACTTTTATTTCAGCATATTACAGCAGCACAAATGTGTAGGTTACGTATATTGCCTTTGCCCCAGCTGAGTCAGAGCTTCCAGCGTGTCCTTCCCCCAGATGGTGCGGACTGTACCCATTAGGTGTGAATATACCCATCTCCTCCTACCCCTCCCATCTGCCCAACACCTGATGAATGTTACTACTGTATGTGCACTTAAGTGTGGATCGGTTGATACCAATTTGATGGTGAGTACATGTGGCACTTGTTTTTGCATTCTTGGGATACTTCACTCAGTAAAAAGGGTTCCATCCAGCTCCATCCAGGAAAATACAAGGGGTGCTAGATCACCGTTGTTATTTGTGGCTGAGTAGAACTCCATGGTATACACATACCACATTTTATTAATCCACTCATGGATTCATGGGCACTTGGGTTGTTTCCACATCTTTGCAATCGTGAATTGTGTTGCTGTAAACATTCAAGCACAGATGTCTTTTTTCCTTTAGGTAGGTGCCCAGTCATGGAGTTGCTGTATCAAATGGTAGTTTTACTTGTAGCTCTTTGAAGTATCCCCATATTACTTCTCACGGAGGTTGTACCAGTTGGCTGTCCCACCAGCAGTGTGTGAGTGTTCTTCTCTCTCCACATCCACGCCAACGTTTATTGTTTTGGGACTTTTTGGTAAAAGCCATTCTCATGGGAGTTAAGTGACATATCATTGTGGTTTTGATTTGCATTTCCCTGATGATTAGAGATGTTGAGCATTTTTTCATGTGTCTGTTGGCCTTTAGTCTGAAAGAAAGTCATGAAAGAAAGTTTTGAAAACTTTCTTTCATGTCCTTTGCCCCCTTTTTAATGGGGTGGATTTTTTTCTTGCTGATTTTCCTGAATTCTGTATAGATTCTAGTTATCAGCCTTTTATCGGATGCATAGCATGTGAATATTTTCTTCCATTCTGGAGGTTGTCTGTTTGCTCTTGTGACAGTTTCTTTGGCTGTGCAGAAGCTTTTAAATTTGATCAGGTCTCATTTATTTATTTTTGTTGTTGCTGTGATTACCTTTGGGATCTTCTTCACAAAGTCTTTTTTTTTCCCTTTATTGGAGTATAATTTACATATCATGCCTGTACTCCATTTTAAGTGTACAATTAAATGGTTATTAGTAAATTTTCGAAGTGGTACAGCTATTCACATAAATCAGTTTTAGAGGATTCCCTTCCCCCTATTAAGACCTCTAATTTCCATCCCCCAATACATTTCAAGCATGCGCCTCCCCTCCATAGTGCTCACCACATCTCTCAGATGTGGGAATACCCCCCACCCCCAAAAGCCCTAGTGAACACCACCACCATTTGAGCACCGTAGTGTTAATCAGTCAGTACCAATTTGATGGCGAGTACATGTGGGGCCCATTCTTTGGGTCTTGTGTCACCTCACTTCAAATATTGGGTGCAGGCTTAATCCAGGATAATATAAGCGGTGCTAGCTCACTGTCGTTTCTTATAATTGAGTAATATTCCATTGTAAACATACACCAAATTTTAATAATCCACTCATGGATTGACAGGCACTTGGGTGGTTTCCACGACCTAGCAATAGTGAATTGTGCTGCCATAAACATTTGGATGCAGGTATCTTTATAGCAGAATGTCTTATGCTCTTTTGGGTAGATGCCTAATAATGCTATTGCTGGATCAAATGGTAATTCTATTTTTAGCTCTTTGAGAAATCGTCAAATTCTTTTCCACAGAGGTTGCGCTAATTTGCAGTCCCACCAGCAGTGTAAGAGCGTTCCTGTCTCTCCACATCCTCGCCAGCATTTGTTGTTTCAGGATTTTTTGATAGAGGCCAATCTCACTGGGGTTAGGTGGTATCTCATTGTGGTTTTGATTTGCGTTTCTCGAATGATTAGAGATGTTGAACTTTTTTATATATGTTTGCTGGCCATTATTCTGTCTTCTTTGGAAAAGTTTCTGTTCATCTCCTTTGCCCATTTATAAATGGTTACCCCAAAAATTTTTGAAAAAAAGAAAAAAAAAGAGATACACATATGTGGAGGACACTGCATTTCCCACATGCTGAATAAAGCTGAGATAATGGGAAAAAAGATATTTTGAAAGAGAAAGAAAAAAAGATCATATTTATATAATTTTTATTACAGTATATTGTTAAATTGTTCTATTTTATTATGTTATTGCTGCTAATCTTTAACTGTGCATAATTTATAAATCATACTTTATCATAGATATGTATGTATTAGAAGAACCATAATATTTAGTGTATATAAGATTTAAGCATCCACTGGGGTCTTGGATTCCCTGAAGATAAGAGGTATGAAAAGAAAAACTTTAGACAAATTAAATTTAGCAGAGTGTATTTGAGCAAAGAATGTTTCATGATTTGGGCAGCACCCTGGACTAGTAAAGGTTCCGAGAGCTCTACTTAGAAGCCTGGGCAGGCAGCATTTATAGACAGAAGAAAGCAGTGACAGAGGAAATAGTCTGATGGTTTATAGCTCTGTGTTTGCCTTATTTGGACACATCTGACCAATCTGCAGTCTGTGATTGACTGAACATTCCGCTGTTAAGATTGGCCAAATCTGAGTTACTTGTTACAAGAATATACTCCCAAATTAAGTTGCAGTTTGTTTAACATTAAGTCGGGTTACAGTTTACTATGTTCAGAGCCAGCTTTAGGCCAAATTTAAATTAGTAGAAGGAATTACTGTACATAGTTGAATGCTTAAATCAGACTAATTAGCATACCCATCACCTTGCATATTTATTTATTTATTTTGTAATGAGAACATTTAAGATCCATGGACCTCTTTTGTTCTCTGATATTTTGCATTATGTAAGTAGTTCTCACCTTTTTTTTTACTTTAAATTTTCAATTTATTTTGCATTTATCAGATTTAGACCTCAATTTCAAGTTTTGCTTTTATTCATTCATTTAATTCTAACACTTTGCCCTCTAGAAAGGTCCAAGGAGGGGGGGGATGTACGCTATGAAAAGGTCAATTGAAAAGCAGTGGATGATTTTGAATAGTTTATGTCTACAAGGAAATTATTGGTAGAAAAGAAATGTCCCACTTTAGACTTCATCTGGACAGATGCCATGGGTCACCCCCAAATGCACTCCTAAATTCTCATAAAGAAATTACAATATCTTTCCACTTACTTATACACTTATAAAAGTCTATTACTCCCTATTTTCTATGAAATTAGGTAAAGACTTTAAATTCAGGTATATAATGAGTTTCAGCATATTATCTTTAAAAATAGGAATGCTTATAAATGAGATACTAGGCCCTAAAATAATGGTTTTCTCATTTCTACAAATAGTCCCTCTGTCCAAGTAAGTAACCAGTACAGTCCAACATTTGCTATATCCTACTTTATACATATGTCCTTTATTTTCTGGATTCTTTTTTTTTTTTTTTTTGAGACAGTCTCACTCTGTTGCCTGGGCTATAGTGCCGTGGAGTCAGCCTAGCTCACAGCAACCTCAAACTCCTGGGTTTAAGCAATCCTTCTGCCTCAGCCTCTTGAATAGCTGGGACTACAGACATGCACCACCATGCCCAGCTAATTTTTTCTAAATATTTTTAGTTGTCCAGCTAATTTCTTTCTATTTGTAGTAGAGACAGGACCTCGCTCTTGCTCAGGCTGGTCTTGAACTCCTGAACTCCAACGATCCTCCCGTCTCGGCCTCCCAGAGTGCTAAGATTATAGGCATGAGCCACTGAACCTGACCTGTTTTCTGGGTTCTATATCTCTTTTTAAAGTAAGGTCTGATTTAAGAATGCCACCGTATCACACTTTCAGTTATTGCTAAAAAGATATTTATTGCCTATTTCAATATCTATTGTCTCCAATCTGCTCTTCTTGAGACCATAGAAAATCAGATTTTTGATTACTCTGTCCATATATAACAATTTTCTGAAAATATTTTAGGTTTCCCTTTGGAAATATTCTTAAATTCTTTGAGGGCAAGGACCATGACTTGCTAAACTTTGCTCTCTCTGCAGTATGTAGGATGTATAGTGCATTGAAACTAGTGTAATGTAAATGGTAAATTTTAGATATTTGTTGAATTAAATTAATTTTTTTACAGAAAACATAATTTTAGGTGAAACATTTTGAAAGGAACTTGTGTGTTATGCTTGATTTATAGATCACTGTAAGCAACAGCTGCATACTATATTGTATGTATTTATGTCTACATGTTTCTGTTAAATGTTTTATAGTTTTATATGATTATAATGTCTTAGAGTTACTTCTTTGTATTCATTCTTTATTTTTACTATTCTTTTGTGAACTTTATTCTGAGTTTTCAGGTCAAACACATTGTTTCCAAAATATACCTTTCCCTTTAGAAAAAATGGTTACCTATGTTATGAGACATAATGCAAGAAAACACCTATGTAAAATTGGAAGATCATCATATTTTCCCCATATTTCTGAAATACTGTTATCTTTTTTGAAAACACAAGAAATTAAACAAAAATAACAAGATAATTGTAATTGAGACCTTTATAATAAGCACCTTTTTGAATAGATATTTTAGAATAGTAGTTAACAAAACACAATGTTCATATCTCTGTACTTTTATATTTTATATTCTAAAATACAATCTGCACTAAAATTATTTCATAGAATTAAAAAGGCCTGGGTTGATGGGCATTTAACAAATGCTTATTTCTTAAAGTAGTTGATTTTTATACCTTCAAGTCTCTCCCTTAGGCCTCATCTACCTCTATCTCTCCTTGTGTATTGATTTATTCTACTTGGGGTAAAAGAAAAAAATTGTTTTTCTTAGAAAATTGAATGCGAATTCTATAGCTTTCAAAATGTGTTTTTAAATGTGTTGTGGATAATGTATCATAAATGTCTTGAAAACTTTATTGGTTCAGGAAAGTTGTGTAGCACCAAATTTATCCTGGCACCTATAATGAATTTTTGATGTACCAAATGTTCTTTTGAAGACTCACATCATCTTTTGCATGAAGCATTTCCACTTTCCTCTGAGAGTTTGAAGAGGAAGTGAAGTCACGAAACAGTTTTCCTGAAGTTAAATTTGCTCCCTTACAAAAATAAGACTAATTACTGCTTGAATACAAAATGTACAGAACAAAAAACTTAGTATGAGTACTCCAAATTTTGAAGTATAAAATATTCAAAGTATTATTGTCAAGATTTTGTAATTTAGAATCCTCTAAACTGAATAATCACCCTTTATGGAAATGAGGATTATTTAAGCATGCAAAGTTTTTCTCATAGTTTATATATTATGGTCATAGAGCACACACTTATCTACAGGCTAGTAAATGAAGTTTTACATTAGTTCTGGCAAAGATTTAAAAAAAAAGACTGAAGATGGTAATCTTAAAGTTGATTTTAAAAAATACACCTACCAATTCGTTTTCTTAAGAGTTTCTGATAAACGTTGGCAATGCAAATTAATATCACACATATTATATGTGCATATATATAAGCATGTATAATGGAGATGATATCATTAAGTATTAAAGTGATATTTTTCCATTCCTGTAGCAAAATAGATCCCTCTAAAGCAGTGGTCCCCAACCTTTTTGGCACCATGGAAGACAATTCTTCGAAGAATTGTCTTCCATGAAACCAGCGGGGGAGTGTTTAGCAGGCGGAGGGGTAAGCGGTGCTCAGACCGTGATGCGAGCGATGGGGAGCAGCTGTCAATACAGACGAGCTTCTCTTGCTCGCCCTCCGCTTACCTCCTGCTGCGTAACGCCCCTACACACACATACACAAGTACCCTCGTTCCTAAGTTTCATGGAAGACAATTCTCCACAGGCCCAGGCTGGCTGGGGGGAGCTCTGCGGGCCGCTGCTAGGGGTTGGGGACCACAGCTCTGAAGAGATTCAAATTGTATAGCTACTGCAACAACTGAGGACAAAATCTACTTCATGAAAAGGGTGGAAATAACATAAAAGGAACTCCCACCCACTTAGAAGGAAACAATTTCTGTGTAAGAGACAAATACAGAAGAAAAGATGAGGGAATAAAGTAGTCAATCATGAGTCTTTTGGTTCCTTATCACCCCGGCGCGCGGAGATGAGCGCGCGCGTACACGTACGCACGAAGACAAAGAAGATTAGATGATTGTAAAAGAGATGGAAAGTGAAAGAAGTGAAAAGCTAACCCTATTACCCTTTTTGAAAGAGTCCATTGCCTAGGACAGCGACCCTGTAAAATAAGCATAAAGTGATCAGGCCCTGAGAGAGCCTCAGGCATTGCTCACAAGCCTCCTGCAGCTACCACGCTATGTAAAGTCTAGAAATTGCGAGTATTTTGTGGTCCACACAGAAGGCACCCATCTGTAACTCAGTGCCTTGGGAACTTGGGCAAGGACTGAGAGAATTGCCAGTAGCGTGAATAGCTTAATAGAGGGACCAGTAGAGAATGAAGCTGTGACTCAGAAGAGTATGCACCACCATAGAAGGTATTGAAGTTGTACTAAGCCAACAAGTCTACTTTGATATAACTGCCTAAGAACTATCCATCCATCTTTCAAAAGGCAACTGAGGCAGAACTACAGTTACTAATTAGATTGGAGGCATCTCCCGGAGAGAAGACACAGAAGTCACAGAGTGACTTATAAGCCACTCTTCGCCTTGATGGCAGAACTGTGAGCCCATCTCCCCATCCCTATCAACCTAAGGCCACATCTTTTCCAGCACATAAAATCCCATGTATCCATACATAAAATATACGTCTATATTTTGTTCATGAATCTGTTCCTGCAACACTACAGAAATGAGTGATCTCAACTAGTGATGAAGATGTGTTCTATGGGGTCAGTTCAGGGATCCTGATTCTTCAATCTTTAGCTCTCCTATCCCCTGAGTGTTACGGTATCTTTTTTATGTACATATTTGCAGTAAGATTTCAAACCATCATGCCTTTTATTTCAAAGGAGGGATAGAGAGGGGTTTGATATCAAACTATTTTCCTTAAAAAAGGTAATATCAAAAGTTGCACACATTTTATGCATGCCTCATTGAGAATCTCAAGTTGCAAGGAGGCTGTGCAATCTTGTTCCTATTTCTCTTGCCATGTGCTTAACAAATTCTATTACTATGCAAAAGGAGGGGGAAAATGAGTAAAAGTTACTAGTATGCCACACTTAATGTTTGTCAAAAAGACATTGAGTTTGAAAAAGATTAAGTTTCTGTTCCCCACAACCATCCCAGCAATTCTATATTGTGCATTTCTTCATTATCTAGCAAAATGGAGGATGACACGGATGATTGGACTGGCTACATAAACTAAGGAAAACCTACATGTTATTTTCTGATTTGATTGTAATAATGAAAACTTATGAATCTGTTACATAAATATTCTGTTAACTTACATGTTTAAACTAATTGGGATTCTTGGTGCATTATGTTTTTTGATAATATAATAACATTTCCGTATCTTGGTCTGAGATTCTTATATGATTATTGGTATGGACTTCATGTCCTCTCCAAAATTTGTATGTTGAAGTCCTAATCTCCAATGTGATGGTATTTGGAGGTTGGGCCTTTGGGAGGTAATTAGGTTTAGGTGAAGTTTTGAAGGTAGAGCCCCATGATGGGATTAGTGTTCTTATAAGAAGGAGAGACCAGACCTCCTTCTCTCTCCACCAGGTGAGGACACACCATGAAGGTGGCCATATGCAAACCAAGGGAGGTGACTTCACCAGAACCTAATCATGGTGACACCCTGATTCTGGACATTCCATCCTATAGCATGGTAAATTTCTATTGTTTAAGCCACTCAGTCCTGTATTTTGTTATAGCAGCCAAACTAAGACAATTATGGTCCTGTGAATTTCTCTGACATCATCTCAAAATCACTCTGGTCCAGGCACATTGGTCATTCTCTCTTCCCAGAGCATACTGATTTTTTTCTTTACCTACAGTTTCTTTAATCTCTATGTCTTCTATCTTCATCATACTTTAGTTCTTCACCTACCTGGATCTTTCTTACCCTTCAGATATCTTTCATAGCACCTCTGGAATGAGTCACTTTCATGACCATCCTACCTAAAGCCATCCGCTTTATATTTACTCACTTAGTGCAACCTATGAATGTATTTCCTTTACTGAACTTTTCATAATTTGTAATTGTCTTATTTGTTGATTTATTTAATAGTGTATCACTTGTCTCCAACATACAAATGTAAGTTCCACAACTGTGTCTTTGTCACCCCACTATCCTTTCTGCCTATTACAGTACAGGACAAAAATCTGGTGTTTAAAAATATTTGTTGAATTGTGAAGATTAACTTTTTGAAAAACAAATATATATGGGTGTGTGCGCATATGTGTGTGTACTGTAAGGTCAATCCTACTAGTTCTCAAATGGTGAACTAAAAGATCTTTGTTTACAGAACTCTCAGGCATTTTTTCATAAGTACTCATAATATATGACTATAAAACATCATGTTTTTGTCCTTGAGTCATTATGAAATCCAGCCAAGAAATGGATTTTTGGTAACTAAACCAACACTGTTTCACATTCTGCTCCATACTCAGAATAGAACATATGCCATATAAACCCCAGGTTTATGCAAATTTGTGTTGTTTTATATTAGTTCTTTGATTTTATTTTTATGTTTCTACGAAGGAGTTTTAAAGACCAAATTTCCACAAATATGGGGTTTAAATTACTATAACATCAGTAACTATTCTTTAGACTACATGATAAACAGCATGATGGGGAGAAATGTTATTATGTTGTCCCAAAGAATAATGAAGTGGAGTATTTTCTAATGAGCATTTTCTAGAGTCAAACTTCTTGCATGTTTGATGACCTTAGGCAAGTGATGAAAACTTTCCGATTTCAATATCTTCATCTAATAATGAGAATAATATCATCTCCAAAATCTTAGAACAGTTGTAAAGAACAGAAGAGATATACAAGGGCTGTCAGGAAAGTATCCAGCAAATGGATATTTTTCTTCCATGAAACCAGTGGGGTAGGTGGAGCTCAGGTGGTGATGCAGAGCAGGTTTGCCATATAACAAGGGTTCAACAAATCTTATATTACTAACTACTTAGATAGCCTCTGTCAAAACTTCAACTGGCACTGTATATGTTGCCTTGGTTAACCCCATTAAAAACTATGCAAGTTAGAAATTACAATCTCTATGCTACAAATGAGAAAACTGTAGCTCATAAAGGTAAATTCTGCACCGTTATGCAGGTTGTTATGCAAAGGCAATTTATGTTCAATTTACTTGCATTATCTTGTCCCTAATTAGAATTCTTCATTTCAGAATTCTTTCACTTTAGATGATCTGGTAACAAGCACCATAAAATAAATCTTTGAATTATTGTTTCTCTTATCTGAAACTATTGATGTGTTGGTAGTTAAGAAATAGAGGGCGAGGGTAGGAGAAAATGAGGAAAGAGAGAGGAAAAGTAGGACAAAGTCAGAAAAGAAAGGGCTAATGATGTATATTTTAACAAAATTAGACAAGAAAATCAACTCCTTTTTCTTTCGTTTCACTAGAAATGTCCAAGTAATAGAATCTTACTAATTATTGTACATATATTTTGAAGATACAGGAAGAAATCAGGGGAATATGTGAAAGAATATATGCCTTATTATATTTACTAGTTTTACAAAGTTCAAATTAAATATGGTATTTCAACTCCAAAGATGTTGGATAGGGCAAAAAGTTGCCTCTTCTACTTTCTTGCTTTAGAAAATGCATTCTGGAACACAACTTGAAGCTTCCTTACTGCTCTTCCTATATATCTTTCTACAACCACTTTTCTCTCATTCTTCCTGTCTCACCCAAAACTAAAAGTTGCTAATAGAAAAGAATGCAAAGTTCTGACGGCATCAGAGATGGAAACTGTTCCAGTTATTTTGCTACTCAAACATTTTTCCAATTATGAACTAGTCTGTAAGTTCATCTTGTTAAATAAACATCTTCCATATCAAAAATACAATCAACATAATTTGAAATCACTGGCCCAGGGTACAATAAGCATTTAAGATAAATGGAAATTTGATCCACAAATAAAACATAAATAAGTTGGAGATTTTTCTCTGTATTAATATTCTCTCCCTTTGGTGATACTACAGTGCTCTGTTCAGTTTGAATATCATCATTTAAGATTTACCTATACCCACCCTTTCTTGGTTTCCCCTCTCACGCGTTGGTGTGAAAATAAATTACTCGTCTCTTATCCTGCAACGTCTCTAGCCTGAGCTCCCTGCCATCACTGTGCACATTAAAGCAAGTTAAGTTCTTACAATTTAACTGCTGCAGCTTTTTCTGCCTCTCATCTCCAAAAGGGCACCAGAAGTAAATGGAATCTTGAATTATCAAAGATAAATAATTTATTTTCCAAATAGTTCTCTCTGGGAAGAGGGTAGTCTGCCTCTTACATTTATTCGAAAGACTCAAGGCTGTGTGACTCTCAGCACTCCCCACAGAGCAGTCCTGGGTACCAGCTGAGCCTCGGTGTCCTTGAGAGCAGCATGCAGGAAAGTGGGTCCAAAGAAAAAGACTCCTGTGTCCATTGTGTGCTGGATTGCATGGGGTGTACTTAAACTGCATTAGTTGATTGTCTTTTGAAGAATTTAAAAAAAAAATCTGCATCTGTTTTTGTCTTCTCTTGTACTCTTAATGTTGAACCAGAATTAAAATGTGTTTATATATATATGAGAGAGAGAGAGAGAACCAAAGCACTTAAGGACTCAAGGGGTGGTTTTTGTTTTCTTTTTATTAATTTAAAATAAATATAAGTAGGACAGTACAAAATTAAGAAAAATTTTTTGATAACTAAAGATTCTGGGAAGAAAAGAAAAACAAAAATCCAGCTAGTCACAAAATCCTCTCCCTGTTTCATTCCTCATGTCTGAAAGTGATCTATCTACAGGAAAATAATTCTGGGCATCATTTCAGTAAATGAGAAAGGATCCACAGGAAAGAAGATTTACTTCAGTGGGATGCTATAGAATACAAGCATAACCGTCCACAAAGAAACCTCAGCAGTTAAGACTACCCGCACAACAATAACTTACAATGTGATTGCACATCTCACCAAAGATGTCCAAAACAACAGCACTAATAGCTGCTCCAGGCAATCAGCTCTAGAAAGGAATAGGCAGTTTTGTTTTTGTTTTTGCAGAGACTGATCTGTTGCCTCCTTGAGGCTACATCCATAAAAGCTATTCTGATCACACTCTACCTGTCTGAAATATGGTAGAAACCCTGTCAATAACGAGCCAAGGTTAAGCTATGGTGTTGTATATGGATTGCCTGTCTTTGGTTAGCTTACTTCATTGGGTTAATTATTTTATCTTTCTAAGACTCAATTTTACATGTCTCACTTAAAAAATGAAATTACCTTGTAAAATTGGCATATTCTGGTGATTTTAAGTAATGTCTCCACATAGAAAATATTGAATAATTTATAATTGTTATTATAATATGAGTTCCAAATTTTGAATCATTTGTCTTGTTTTCTTAAATCTTATTTGTTGGAAATTTAATAACCATTCTTAAATACATTGATCAAATTAAGCAATTGACATTAAGTTAAACTGAGAATGACCAAGAGGAAGAATAAAATAAAACAAAACAATGTAAGCTAACAGTGATTATTAATAATAGGTTAGACAAAATGGATTTTTTTTTCTCATTTGTAGAAATTTAATACAGAGGAATAAAATCAAGGGCTAATATTGAAGTTCTTGGAAGGCCAAGCACTTATATTGTTTACTATCTTAAAAAACAGAACTTCAATAATAGTAATAGCAAATGTGCTGTTAGTATTTTCTATGTGCCATGAACATAGTAAACAGCTTTACTTATATCTTGTTTAATACCCAAAACAATCCTAAAATTGTTCCAATGTTATGAAGTTACTGAGGCATAGAAATAACGTATATACAGTTGACTCTGGAACAACACAGACTTGAACTGTGCAGATCTAGGTATACATGGATTTTTTTTTTCCAATATATAGGAAAAATTGGGGGAGGGGTTGTAACAATTTGAAAAAACTCAGAAATAAACTACACAGCCTAGAAATATTGAAAAAAGAAAAAGTCAGATATGTCATGAATGCATAAAATATATGTGGATACTAGTCTATTTTATCATTTGCACCATAAAATATACACATGTATATTATAAAAAGTTAAAATTTGCCAAAACTTATATACACAAACACTTACAGGCTGTACCTGGCACCATTTGCAGTCTAGAGAGATGTAAACAAACAGAAACATGGAATATTAAATCATAACTACATAAAATTAACTATAGTACATACTGTGTAGTACATACTGTACCACTGTAATAATTTCATAGCCACTCCCTGTTGCTATTGTGGTGAGCTCAAGTATGGTAAGTATCTGCTTAAAATGCCTGGCAATGCTAATCATCTCAGTATGAGCAGTTCATCTCTCCAGTAAATTGCATATTGCAGTAAAATAGGATCTCTTGCGGTTCTTGTGTATTTTTCATCATGTTTAGTGCAATACTGTAAACCTTGAATAACACCATGAGACTCATAGAAAGTGCCATTAGTGATACAGGAAGTGCTTCAAGAAGCAAAGAAAATACAAGAAAATGTTGCCTTTTTCTATATGTACCATAGATCGAGTTCTGCAGCTGTGGTTGCCTGCCATTTCAAGATAATTCAATCCAGTGTAAGGACCATTGTGAAAAAAGAAAAGAAAATTCATAAAGCCATTACTATAGGTATGTCAGTAGTTACAAAATGCTTCCACTTTTTATGAAATACCTTTTATCTTGCATTGAAAATGCAGCTTTTATGTGAGTGCATAATTGCTATAAGAAAGGCATACCTAGGAACTCTAATATAATTGGAGAAAAAGTGAAGTTACTATATGAAAACTTAAAGTGAAAGGAAGGTTAAGGATCTAAAAGTGAATAATTTAATACCAGCAAAGGATGGCTTGATAATTCTAGAAAGAGGTTTGGCTTAAAGAAAATGTCAAGATAACAGGAGAAGCAGTTTCTGCCAACCAAGAGGCAATAGATGATTTCCTAGATGCCATTACAAAAATCATAGGAAAGGATATCTGCCTGAACAGACTTATTATGCAGATAAAATTGACCTATTCTGGAAAAAAAATGCCACAAAAGACATTCACTAGTAAGGAAGAGAAGTGCGTGCCAGGATTTAAGGCAGGAAGAGACAGACTAGCTCTACTGTTGTAGAAATGCAGTTGGGTTTATGATCAAAACTGCCCTTATCCATAAAGCTGCTAACTTCTGAGCCTTGAAGAGAAAAGATAAACAACTGCTGTCAATATTTTCGTTGTACAAAAAGAAGGCCCGAACAATGAGAACCTTTTTTCTGTGTTGATTCTATCGATGCTTTGTACCCAAAGTCAGGAAGTATCTTGCCAGTAATGGACTGACTTTTAAGATTCCTTTAATATTGGACATTGTTTCTGTATGCTTGCCATCCCATAAGTTCAACATTGAAGATATTGAGTGGTCTACTTGCTCCCAAACATAGTATCTCTAATTCAGCCTCTAGATCAGGAATACATAAGGACCCTTAAGGCTCATTACACAAGGTGCTCTATGGAAAAGACCCTCAGTGTTATAGAAGAGAACTTCAACAGAGAGAATATCATGAAAGTGTGGAAGGATTGCACCATCGAAGATGTCACCATTGTTATAGAAAAATCCATGAAAGCCAACAAGCTCAAAACAATAAATTCCTGCTGGAAAAAAATACTATGTAGATGTTGTATATGACGTCACAGAATTTGCAATAAAGACAATCAAGGAAATCATGAAAAAGATTGTAGATATGGCAAAAAAAAAAAGGTGAGAAGTGAAGAGTTTCAAGATATGGAACTTGGAGAAATTCAAGAGCTAACAGACACCACACCAGAGAAATTAATTAATGTGATGGAGAAGAGTACTTCCAAATTAGTGTCAGATGAAAAAGAAGACATGGAGGAAACAGTATCAGAAAACAAATTCACATTAGACAGCCTGTCAGAAGTGTTCTCATTATTCAAATCTGCTTTTGTCTTGTTTTACAACATGAACTCTTCCACGATTGGGCATTGAAACTAAAGAAAATGGTGGAAGGAGGATGGGTACTATATAGAAACATTTTTAGAGAAATGATAAAGCAAAAACCGCCTCTCCTGACTTCATTTCCAACTCCTCCACCTCTGCTACCTCTGCCGGCTCTGAGGCAAGAAGACCAACCCCTCCTCTTCCTCTTCCTCCTTAGCCTACTTGACTACCTTGTAAGGTAGAGAAAGTGTTTCTTTTCAGGGAAGAGAGATTTATTCCCCAGCCAATATAACAAAGATAGTGCCCCCTTTCAAGGCAAAGGTTAAATAGATTTGCCACCTGGGCTTTTTAAAGAATTGGGACTTATTAAGCTCCAGGTTACTCATTTGTGAAACAAATCCACTGTGCATGCAGCATCCACCTGGGCCACTCTGCATCACCTACATGGAAAGCAAGGGGGAATTGATGTGAAGATGCATCTCATGTTGCTTGTTGTGATATGAATATGAGTGACCTGTATCTCTGACGCAGGAGCTTTGTGTCTTTTACCCGCATCTATGAAACTCTGGCAGGCTAAGGTATTGGTTTGCAAGTGGAGTAAAATCTTAGCTCCTTTACAGTTTTTGGCACTATTCACAATGATAATCACTTATGCCATTTAGTTAGAACATAGGCCTATTTGTAATTCTGTGGTTATATTTATTTCCTAAATGAATTTTAGATTTCTCAAAAGTAGTAAATGTAACATATATGAATAACCTAGCAAACAACATAGGAATTCAAGTGGTTTTCTTTTCTTCTTATTGTTTTGTTTGTTTTCCTATGACGAAATGCAGCATCTGTGAAAACAGCGACTTGTCTTATTTATCTCTTCAACCCTAGTGTCTGAAAAAGTACCAGGAAAAAAGTATATGCTTTTAAAAAAATGTGATAATTAAGGATCAGAAACTCCAAGTTTCTAAACTTGTCTGGGAAAAAAATTAACTTTTCAAGATTAAATTAAAATCACTGGTAGCAAAGATTTTGCAGGAGACTTGATTTGTATAATAAGGTATTTTGTTTGGAATATACAATGTCTCACCTCCTGGGAATAGCTGAGATTTGCTATTGCCAAGAGGCCTTTTCCAGGAAGGGGAAAAAAGTGGGTTTGAATAGAGTATTTTCTGTATCCATGAGGACCAAATCCAATAGAGTTACATGCATTTGTGTAACAGAAACAACCTGTGGTTCTCCAGTATCCATTCTGTCTTAATAGATGAACTTCCTGTATTTAACTAGGCACATTATCTTTCAGAATAAAGACTACATTACGCAGCATATCTTGCAACTAGGTGTTACTTGTTACTAAGTTGAAGATAATGGGAAAAAATTGGATTGCCTTTGTAACATCCAAATGGTGTCCTGAAAATCATGCCTTTCCTTGTGTTCTTCTTCCGTCATTGCTTGAATGCAGATATGGTAGCTTTAGCCAGGACAAATACTGAGATTGAGCAATTTTGGATTATACAGTTGACCCTTGAATGTTATGGGGGCTAGGGGTGCCTATCCCTGTGTGATTGAAAATCTGCATATAGTTTTGACCCCCATAAAGCTTAATTACTATTTACCCTTATTGATAACATAAACAGTCGATTAACGCAGTTTGTATGTTATATATATTATATAGTATATTGTAACAATAAAGTAAACTAGAAAAAAGAAAATACTAAGAAAATCATGAGAAAAAATTTTAATTACTATTAAATAAGTACAAATGGGTCATCATAAAGGTCTGATGTCTCATTGTATTTTTATGGTAGATTATAAAAGCTGGTGTGAATGGAAAATAAGGAGATTTTTAAATGAATTATGGAAATCATACTTCATTCTAGGGAATACATGGGGCTAGTTAAACAGAACCATGAAGAGCAAATGGGAAAATTTCACAATGAACTTGCTAGAGCAGAATTATCACTATGGATCCTGGTGAGAGACATATTGTACAGGGAGAATTCATTGATTAGATAAGAAGAGCAAAGAAGAGAAATATATCAAATGCATGTTCATTGTACTATGCCTAAATAGCTAAGAAACATACAGTACTATAAGGATAAACTAGTAAATCAGAAGAAGGATTTGTTATACTGCTGGGAGAATTAGGTTGATTTGAATTATATTTAATTTTATCTAGTCTGAAAATATCCAAGTGGAAAGTATCCAATAAGAAGTGGGAGATTTGTGATTAAAAAATGTGTCAAAATCAAACTTTCGATGGATGTGAAATGATATTAAGCTCACTAGTGAGTTTGCAAGTAAGGTCAAGTCTCAGACCCTTCACCAGTCTGGCAACGTGGTCAGTCTTGGATAGGGAGGAGTAATGATAGCCAAAACGATTTTAAGAATAAGTATATTCTGTGCAAATTGAAACTGCTTTCTGACAAAGAAAGAAGCTTTTTCTTGTAAGTGTTAATAAGTTTCTGTATTTCACAGACCTGAACTCTAGTTTCAGTCTGAAAAAAAATAAAATTACACTTCACCCTGTCTGGCAAGTACGGCACTCAGTTTCTTGTTGCCCAAGAGCATGTAAATACACTGGATTCAGCTAATTGGTAAACTAAATCTTCCCTGTCTAAAAACGTCCCTGAGTATTTCTTCATTGCTCTGTGTACACTGTGGGGTTATATCAGAATTTGAGGAAGATTTAGCTGTAACTTGAGTGCTGAGCGGCATAGAATACTCTTCCACTGTTCCCTCTGTCAATTCACATATTCATTCTTTCCCCGAGGGATTTATTTATGCAACAGATTCTTTTTATCAACAAATGAGCTGCAACGTATTTTGCTAGGTATTGTATATTACACCATAATGAATCAATAAAATGTATAATCCATTTCTTGTGAATAATCCCTATATTGTATCTCAGGTCTAGTAATTGAAATAGTTCAGTTGTGCTTAAAAACCTGCCATCATGGCCACCTCAAGCAAGATTCTTAGCTATAAGCAGCATCAACCAACTCTAGCTGACTTAAATAGAGAACTCTTTTATTAAAATGAGAGACAGGAGTCGCCGTCATTATGGGAAGACTAGAAACCAGTTTCAGTACATGAGCAGGAACAAGGAAGCCCATGAGACTAGAGCCACAGCCAAATGTGAAGTGTTCACTGAAGAGAGGGGAGTTTTCATGTCTGTATCCTGACTCTGGCTTAGCCCTGGCCAAACGCCGTGTAGTAATGTATGGGCCAGGCCCTGTGGATCTCTCTGTCATCCTGCTACAAGGCCTCTCTTGTGCTCCAACCTCTGACCCCAACTCACCTCTCCCTCCTGTTGCTGTTTCCTGATGTGTTCCCATTTCACGCTTTAATTTTCTAATCCTCCTTCAACACTCTGCAAATGGGACTGCTCATAAAATTAGTAAAAACAGAAGATAGTTAACCATTCATTAACAAATCCAATGTTTAGACATTTTATAATATCTTATCCTAAATTAGAATCATTTTAAGTAGCAGTTAGCCTTTGTCAGATATTTTGAAGTGTCTAGTAAATTATTGGTCAATGAGATATGGTTGGAGAATGTAATAACAGATAAATCTTTGTCTTCAAGTTAGCTAGTGTCTTGGGGGAAAAGTCATATAAAAGCTATGTACACTGTAATGAAGTAAGGGTTCTTACAGCGCTTTGTGTAAAGTGTGTATTCTCACAACTGTGAGAATAATTCTGCCTGCAAGTAGGCAAGAGAAACTTCAGAAAAAGAGTTGCATACAGTTTTAAAATACCATTTAAATATGAACGTAATTTTTCTACTTGTTCAGGGTATAGATCTTTCACTGTATTTCCAGCGAAGCATACACATTTAATTTTCTGTACTTCACAGGATTGAAGTAGTAAACTATACCTCAATGAACATAATTTGGCTAGCTGCAAATAGCATCCCCAAATCTGCAGCCATATAGTATTTTGGTCCTATCCTCCCAAAGCCCTGGGCTACACAATGAATTTCCTTAATATTACAGTTGTTGGAAGATAAGGGAAAATAACATGTAACCAGAAAATAGAATCTTAAAAGCTGTTTTTAATGTACCAAGGAAACATATTCTGGAAATGAATTCTTTATCTTTGAGATTTAGTCTGCCTGGGGTACATTCTTGGGGTGAGTGGAAGACAAGACAAAGGTAGACATAAATGGAAAAATATTCAAAAGTTTATATTTTAAGGTTTTCATTTGATATTTAAAGGTGCCGTAGATATTTTTGTGAGCTCTCTCTGTGTGAGCAGAATACATCATCCTGGTTGTTGGTGGGATGGAGCAAACCGCTCAGCAGTGTACTCAGCAAGGGTCATGCATTTTCACATCAGTCATAGTCTGGCAGCACATTTCCAAAAATGTTACCAACCTTTGTCATTTACATTAACAAGAGATATTTTATTTATTTATTTTTTTAATTTCATGAAGTGGAATTTCTGAAATAATGGTTTTATCAGCATGTAGACAGACTCCTATGGGGACTGTTCGAACTGTCTCACCTACCCAACTCATCTTCTCACTCTGAGAAAGTATTGGCCTATTTTTCTTTCGGGCATATGAAATAGCTGACTGTTGTGAAATATTTCCTTGTCATTCTTTACTTTCCTTCAAAAAGAAATCCTGACTTTTCTGCTGTTGAAAATCATTAGTTTGGATTATAAAATTGTCTCTAAGAAATGTCTATAAATATATAAACATACAAGAAAAATCTAATATTCCAGGAGAAGTACTTTTCTAGAAACATTTCACTCATTAACAAATTACAGGATATATACCTCTAGGATAAATCCAAGATTGGTTGCATGAATAAATAGATGGATGGAAATTAGTTGGCTATACCTTTAGATAGCAAAGATTGAGATAAGCGGAGAGTGACATTCAGGATACACCAGATTTGTGCCTTGAAAAGACTGGTAAAACTGTATGGCAGGGGTAATTTTCCAGAAATAGTACACTCTGATGAGGCATTGAAAGTGCAGGAAGCCAAGGTTAAGCTGTCTAGTCTACAACAAACGAGCTGGATAATAATAATAACAAAAGCTAGGTCCCCTGACTTGACAGGCATGCATTGAAAGATTTACAGTGCATTGTGTGTATTTGTGTGTGAGCACACATCATGCACATATGCACAGGCACATGCATGCATACGTGTTTAATAATACAGCCTAAGAGTTTTGATTACAGGTGCAAGTCCCAAAAAGCTGTGACAAAATCTTGCAATTGCCTGCTAATACTCTATTAATATCTTCAACAAATACTTTGTTCCCTTGATTTTTCTAAAATGAGTTTTACAAAAATACCATCATAATATTAAGAATGTTAAGGATTATCTTGCAATTCAGATGAGTGTGTACACTGATGATTGGTTGTTTGATTAGATTTTGAACCTGAATTTCCTTGCCATAAAGAAAAGTTTCTTAAATAGCCCAGGACTGAAAATTACTTGTACAGATTAAGCTTCATAAGGAGATGTAGGTCTGATCTATGTCATATGGCCCATCTCTGTTGAACATTGTTTTAGTCATCTATTGCTATATAGCAAATTACACTCCCCTACCAAAACTGAGCAGATAAAAACAACAAACAATAATTGCCTTACACTTTCTGTGGGTCAAAAATTAAGGAAGAGCTTGGCTGGGTGGTCATGAATCAGGGTATCTTATGAGGTTTCATTGTAGAAGTATCATCAGAAAGTTCAAATTGGGGAAACCAAATTTGGAAACCACTTCAACATAGTTCTGGACGACCTCAGTTTCTCAACAGCTATTGGCAAGAAACTTTAGTTCTTCACTAACATGGGCCTCTCCTTAACCTGCCTGTGTGTCTTTATGACACAGTCGGTAGCTGGCTTTCCCCAGGGTGGGATTGATGATGCATATAAAATCTAGCTTATATATGTCATGTATATCATCTATATATGATATAGATAATAAATATAGATACATAGAGAGGAGTAAGCTCAAGACAAAAGCTTAGTCTTTTGTAAACTAATCTCAAAACTTGATATGGCATATTCTGGTCACACGGACTAACCTTGGTAGAATATGGGAGAGAATTACAAAAGAATGTACAGTACAAGGCATGTACAAATGGAGATCATCACCCCAGTGATTAAAAACATAAAAACTTCTTTAAAATTCTGTTATGTGAAAATCTATGAAGTTAATCTATAATAGTCAAGGTGGAATAATAATAGGAAAAAACACAGGAAAAGGCATAAAACATATAATGAAGCTTAACCTGTCAAGTACAATAAAATTTCAATAGTCTTGTTTTCAAAAGAACAAGTTATCTGGGATGCCAAGGCAGGCGGATGGCTCAAGGTCAGGAGTTCGAAATCAGCCTAAGCAAGAGCGAGACCCCGTCTCTACTATAAATAGAAAGAAATTAGTTGGCCAACTAAGAGATATAGAGAAAAAATGAGCTTGGCATGGTGGCGCATGCCTGTAGTCCCAGCTACTCGGGAGGCTGAGGCAGAAGGATTGCTTGAGCCCAGGAGTCTGAGGTTGCTGTGAGCTAGGCTGACGCCACGGCACTCACTCTAGCCCGGGCAACAGAGTGAGGCTCTGTCTCAGGAAA